>PVKC010039680.1:0-12545 GCA_004027635.1 Crocidura indochinensis | reverse complement strand
TGAGCATGGAGCCAGGAGTAACCCCTGAGCACTGCCGGGTGTGACCCCCCCCCCCAAAAAAAGGAAAGAGATCAAGCAGACAGCAAACAGAAGAAAGGAAATAGTCTGAAGAAGGAAAATACAAAGTGGAAACATATTAGAGAAAGAATGAAACCAACAGACTTTATCTTAGGTAGATGATGGTACTGATGGATCAGAGAGTTTGACTAGTGGCTGATGAGTATAGAAAGACATGACAAAATTAGGAATAAACATGCAAAGATTCAGACTCGAAAGAAAGTACGACCATGAAATATTGTAGCTATTTAAATCATTGAGTACAGTGACAAGGAAGGGAAAAGAGCAAAGCACTGAAACTAAACCAAGAAATAAAAACTTTGACCAGAACAATAAGAAGTAAAGTGGTAGAATGAGTAAACAAGAAAACTGCCCACAGAGAAAGTGCAGGGCCAGATGGAGACCCAGGTGCACAGCACCAAATGTTTGAGGGCGGACACTCGGTTGCGATGACAATTCCAAACAGGAACTCTGGGTGAGAAACGGAAACAATAGTGTCTTGATTACAGAACCAGAAACAAGCTCTATTTCCACACGACCTGATTTTATACACAGCAAATTCTAAGAAGATCATCAGGCTTTAGGACATAGCACAAATGCACTGAAATGACACTGCCTCCATTCACAAGCAGGGATAATCTCAAAGCTACAACAAAGAAATCCGCTCCATCTGCAATGGAATCCCAAAAACAAAGCGTTCAGGAAGCATAAGAATTTGGGCCCAAACTATAAAGCACAATGATTGAAATGTTCATGGATTCTGATCATAGACTCACATTGATTGAACTAGTTCTTCCTAAACTATTCACATTTTCAAATGCAATCTTGACCAAAACCCTAGCAGACTGGGGAGGGGAGTTGTTTTTGCAGAAATTGTCAAAGCAACTCCATCAATTGATATGCAAATCTAGTTGGCCCCAAATAACCAACAAATAAAAAAATAGAAAAATAGGCATTGGTGGTGGGAACGTTGCACTGGTGAAGGGGGATATTCTGTTTATGACTGAAACCCAACAACAAACATGCTTGTAATCATGGTGCTTAAATAAATATTTATATAAAAACATTTCTTTCGCAAAATAGAAAGTTGAAGGACTCACATTTCAATCTCAACAATGTAGTACAGAATCACAATAATCAAGAGAGTTTGGTATAAGTATAAGAATTGATGCATAGATCAATCAAGCATGGAGAATTCAAAAATCAAGCCTTACAAGGTCACTTGAATTTTGCCCATTGTGTCCACAGATACCCTTCAGTTATGATAGGGTCGATGTCTCCACAGCCACATGCCAATGAATGAGCTGTCCCCACCTCATAGGCAGGGGTAGACAGAGTGAGTCCAGGGGGGCATGATGGAGCCGCTGAAGGTGACAGTGCTACACCTCCACCAGGGGAGTGAACATCCTCTCCATAGCCGATCAGCAGTGGCATCTAAGTGTGGCACATGCATCATTGGTAGACTGGGCTCTCCCACACACATACCATTTTTATATATAAAGCAAACTTTTTCCTAATCTGGAACCCATTGCACCTGGTCAGTGCTGAGGAGATGTGTCCTGACTTGGACAGGGATTTGTCTCTCTGGAAAAACACTGAACCACCTAAGCTGCATTCACGGGGGCACCTAAAAGGAGAGGAATAAAGATGTCTCTAGGTAGAGCCAGGTACTGGGTCCTGAATGTTTCTGGGTTGTGCTCTAACACCAGAACTTCTTTAGAGCAAGGGCATCAGCCATTGTTGGTTTTGTAAAAGCAGGTGTAGGGCCTGACAGCTGGGATGGAAAGCACCAAACTATAATGATTGCAGGAATTGTGCGTATGGGCTGGGGGTATCTTCAAAACTCTGGGCAGGGGGACTCTTGCCTGCCCTCCCATGGGCCCACCCCTCACCTTGGTATCTCTGCATGTGGAACACATTAGGTGCCAGAGTTTGAATCCAAGTCTTGTCTCTCTGGACCTTCTCATCTGTTTGCATGTATCTCCTCCTTTTTCTGGGTTCCAGCACATTCTCAAACCTGGGGTTGTGAAGTCTGAGGTCCTACTTTATGTTTTAGCCACACCAGAGGTTGGTGAGCTGCATGAGAGTGACGGGCAGGCTTCAAAGAACCAGTTCCACAGCAGAACTGAATGGGTACTTGAGAGATAGTATAGAAAGAAGGTTGTCTGCCTTACTGTTGTCAACATGGGTTCAACCCCCCAGCATCCCATATAGTCGTCCAACCACCACTAGGAGTAATTCCTAAGTGCAGAGTTAGGAGTAATCTCGAAGCATGCTTGGATGTGTGTCCCCTGAGGGCAGCAGGTAGGAGAGTGTGAGCACCCCACGTTCACAGTTAGGGAAAAGGATTTCTCCAGTGATCATGAGTCATTTACAAAACACTTTCATTTGACTTATTTGGGTTTTGATGATCTTAATCAAACAAAAATAACTCGAATTACCATAACTGTTCTTAATTTAATCAAATTCATTTTACTCAACAGATAATATTTCACACATCCAATTTGGCTACCTTGTTGCTTTAGGTAAACTCTACACATTGATTTGGAAACTTCCCACCTAAGCTAATAGACTGTTTGGGGTGTGTGTGTGTACACATCAGCCGATGTGGCACTGGGGAATGGAGAGTTATAGCAGTCAGACCGTGTTCCTTCGAGACAGACCTGCGAGCACCTGGGCCACTGAGTTCAGAAATCCACGTTTAAGTCACACTCTGCTTGGGTATAAATGCTGTGGTTGTGATGGGAAGGTGCACTGTTTGAGAGGGGCATTCTGCACCTGGTTCTGTAAGCTCCAAGAAAGCACCACAATCACAGGATACTACAGAACATACAATTCCGTACAGAACCACCAGGTGAGACCTCATACCATTGACTGCCCTACTTGCAGAACCAAGGAGCAAGGCAAAGGAGCAAGGGCTCCTTCCACTAAGCTATCTATGACCCTTACACTGTTTTTTGGGCCAGGTCCACTCACTTCTCAATGTAACCCCAGTATAGGTACCCCTCCTCTCATGTGTATCTCCAGGACCAGTACCCCACCTCTCTACTTGACTCTGTCTATGATGAGGCTGGCTTCTGGATGGAGGAGGAACTGGGATATTTTGAGGTGCCTATTTCTGTCCCCTGCCATCTTGATCCCAGTTGATCACATTCACGACTTTGCTAAACTTCACTCACAAAAGCAGAAAGCAACCCACATCAGCCAGCCCAAAAGGCTATTTTTACTCTCATTGTTACATGTGTGGCTTCTTGTTTTACATTTGGGGGCTGTTGTTGGATTTTTTAAATATTTTAAATGTGTTCATTTATTGTATGAGGCTTCAGGCTATGTTAGCAAGTGGTACAATTTTAGAAAGCAAAAAAAAAGGGGGGGGGAAACCATGTGGTGGTAAGAGAATAATAGGGTGAAATAAAGGCTCTAGATATAGAAGTATTGTTTTTCCTTCTAAAAAGTAGGTACCAATTCCCCCAATGCACACCAAATCCTGGAGAGAGTTCAGCAACTGCTTCATCCAATTGATCACTTTAATGCCACTTCTCTTGTCTCTTGGTCACTTCAGTAGCCTTTGCATTCCCTGTGGCAATAGGCAGTGATACAGATCAGCCCTGTGGCCAAGGGGGCATTCCAGACCCCTTCCCTCTGTCTCTCTGCAGCTGCTCCCATAGGAGGCACAGGTGTTTCCCTTCAGCCCATCCGATCCCCAGTTGGATCACCGACCACAATCTAATCCTTGATCCCCAATTGTATCCTTCATCTACAATCTGATTCCCAGCCACAATCTTCTTTGTTTGTTTTGGTTTGGTTTATGGTTTTGTTTTGGGACCACACCTGGCAGCGCTCAAGGATTACTTCTGGCTCTGCACTCAGAAACTATCCCTGGCAGACTTGGAGGACCATGTGGATGGCTAGGATTGAACTAGGATCATCTGCTTGGAAGGCAATTTCCTACCCTCTGTGCAATAGCTCTAGCCCCCCAAACCACAATCTTATCCCCAACCACAATTGGATGACTCAACCAAACTATTTGATCCCCTAACCATACCATCTACCCTCCTCACTGCGCTATCTGACTCCTAACAGGTACCTGGGAGGAATGAAATAGTCACCATCCTGGACAATTTCCCCGGCCCTCCTGCCCTCCCTCTCTCTACCCCTCCTCCCTCTCTTCCTCCACTCCTCATCCTTCCCTCCCTCCTCCTTTCCCTTACCCTGCCTGCCTCCCTCCCTCATCCCTTTGTCTCTCATCCTCCTTCCTTCACCCTTCACCTCCTCTCCCTCTCTCATTCCTTCACTCCCTTCCCCTTGATGCTGGAATACTCAGCAGACTCTGATGCTGAAGTACTCAGTGGAGCCTGAAGGGAAAGATACTGTTACTTGTGTTACTTGTGTTGGCACAAGGCCATTAGAAGAACTGATCATTGGAGCCCGGGAGATAGCATGGAGGTAAGGTGTTTGCCTTTCATGCAAAAGGTCATCGGTTCGAATCCCGGTGCCCCATATGGTCCCCCGTGCCTGCCAGGAGCAATTTCTGAGCATGGAGCCAGGAGTAACCCCTGAGCACTGCCGGGTGTGACCCAAAAACCACAAAAAAAAAAAAGAAGAACTGATCATGCTTCTGACTGAGGCTCAGTCATTTGACATCCACAGCGTCATAGGACCCTAGTCAGTCCCTTAGGAGCCATTGGACAGGGGAGAGGAGCAAGCATCCCTGTCAACAGCAGGGCATTCCATGGCGCTACTTTGGTGACCCAAGTTAGAGTGTGGCCAGCTATGGCAGCATCTACATGACGTCCACCTATGCATGTGGCTTTCTGCCATTTCCCAATTTTCAGACCATGAAAGTCCTTTAGTGGCACTTAATCCCAGAGGGGAAGGGGACAGTAGACATGCTTGTGCTTGCCTGGGGAAGGGATGCACTGGCTTGTGGGCACCTTACAGGGTGGAAGAATGAATGTCCCATGCTGTAGGCATCTCCACAATGAGGATCTATGGAGGGGTGTGGGGTGAGAACACATAGCCACCCCCTCATACCCAGGGCCAGGAGAATGGGTGCAAAGGCAACTTAGGAAGTCCTATCTGAAGTGTTTTTGTCCCTCAGTCACACCGCACGCTTCCTCAGTCTCTGCTTACTTTGTTGTGTCAAATTTTGCCTTTGATGGAACCTTGTTCTTTCATCCCAGCTTCGCTTGAAGGTAGCAGCTCACTCCAAATGAGTCTCAGACTCCGACTCAGATGGGAAATTGGGAGAATGGGCTGGCATCATGGCCCACTGGAGGTGTGAGAGATTGGGGCGCCAACAGAGACTCCTGATATGGAGTGGGATTCCCTTACCCTTCCTTCTCCACCTGCCCACAGCGTGCTAGAGACCAAGGGACAGAAAGCTGAGTGGCTGACTGCATGCTCCGGTCCTGGGTGCAGCTTTGTACAGAGGTGTCACAGACATATGTGGGGTCCAACACGTTTGTGAAAATCCAGAAAACCTGTGACTGTGAATTGTGCACATGGTCTTTGGCATATGAGCTCCAGGAATAAAGCTCTCCTACCTCCAAATGTGTAGGCCTTGCAGGCTGACCCTTGTCTAGAGACTGAGAAACCAGCCAGGAGAACTGGCCTGAGCCTCAAGATAGGGGAGAGATTTGGGGATGAGCATGCCTGGATCCAACCATGCCTGCAGCTGACCCTGTTCCTCTCAGCATAGCTCCACTCCCCACATTTGAACCAAGAAACTCTACTGCATCAGTGCTCCTTAGGCATTGGATGGAATTCCTCCATAGCACATGGCCAGAAGAAAAAGAAAGAGAGTGTTTCTGGATCATGCACTCCACTATGGAGAAGAGCACAGATGAGTCTGAGATTGGAGAAGACGGGAAGGCAGGAGTGAAAGGCCTGGGAACATGGAGGGTCTCACCCACAGAGCCTACACAGCTTCAGTTGGCATTTAAGCCCTTGCGGGTTTGTTGAAGTCCCATGAACCACCTAGGCTAAGGCTTGAGCTGAGATCTGGGCCTACAAAGAGGAACAAAGGAGGCAGACTCTTCCTTTTGCGAGACCTGAAGGTTTTTTCAGAGCTCCAGGGACCCCACTAGCAATTCTCCACTAATCATTCTGGGGCTTCAGAGGCACTGCTGGAGCCTATGAATGGGGCCACTTGGCAGGTGGCACTGAGAGCTCACTGTGCTGGGCATATGCCAGCTGTGCCCCTTACATGTCGCCCCCAGACCCCTCCAGATGGTGTTGAATGGGGCAGCAGGAAGGAGCCGGGCAAGGCCAGGGGATGCTATGTGAGGGGCTCAGGCCTTCACCCACCCTCGGGGGAAGAGGCTTTCCTTCCTGCAAACATGGACCCTGAGTTCCACTCGTCAAGGCCTTGTGTGTCTGCTTCTGGCCCCGACTCAGCTCCATGACCATCACTGTGATCAGAAAGGATGGATGTTGGAGACGAGGGCCCTTTAGGTCCCGAGCCCCATGTGTGCTGAGGTTCAAGGCTGGCATCGTTCTCAGCACCTGAAGTACAGCAGGCAGGCAGGGGTGCTGGAGGTTGTGGGGACATGCCACTAGAGCTGGGCTGCGGGCGATAGCGGTGCTGATGAAGCAAGCGAGAATGTGCTGCTGTCCCTCTGTGACACCTCAGTCTCACAGAGTCTCTGGGTGCCACGAACTGCCCGTACCTGTGAGGGCTGACGTCTTCCCTGGGCAAGAGAAACTGAGGCCAAATGAGGCGGGGCAGTGGGCAGGTGGTGAGGAGAGTCTCTACTCAATACCTCCCTCTGCCTTAATTTATTCAGGAATCTCCCAAGCAGCATCTGGGCCCAGGGGATAAGGCCAGGGCCACAAATATGCCACCCTGCCCATAACTCCCTCACAGAGCCTGAGAGTTGTTGAGGCCAGGCTTCTGCCAGCACCAAACTGGCAGGATGAATAGACAACTGGAGAGACGGACAAACCCTGGCTTGACAATTGGATGGTGTCAGTGGGTGACAGTAATGAAGGGCTGTTGGGGGCAGGGTTGACTGATTTCTCTCTGGCTTCCAGGTGTCACAGAAGCAAGTAGGGGGCTGCTAAGACCAACGGTGGCCTGCCTCCCCCATGTTCCCCAGCAAAACAGAGCAGAATTGCATAGAAATTACAGAAAAAGCAAACTGAGGAACCCTCTCTGTGGCTTGCACTGAGTCCCCAAACCTGAGAAACTGTGGTGACAGAAGGGGTTATGCTGGAGGCAGATGTGGACCATGATGGTGACAGGGAGGGCATGCTAGTAGCCATAGGCCCTCGCCTTCTCTCCAAGCCCCTTCCCACATTCCACATTACATTTTCCTGCCCAATCCTGGGGGCTGCGTCTTTTTTCTCTCTGCATGATTTTTGTCCCCTCTGGATTGCAAACACCCACATCTCTCCCACCAGGAGAGGGAACAGCAAGAGAAATCAGGACGGGCATGCAGGGGGCAGCAAAGGCAGTGCCCTCACCAGGGCCTTCCCACGCTCATGGTGCTCATGGCGTGGAGTTGGCCATTCTTTCTTTCCATTCACAGCCCAGTTGGAAACCTCAACTGCAGGAAACAAAGAATCTATTGTCATGAAACTGCCTGAGCGACAGGAAAAGCAGAACTGAAAGGCCAAGAAAGCAAGCCTGAGGCTGCTCGGTGCTCCCTGGGTTCCAGAACTTTCTTTCTTTGGAGTCTGAATAGGTGTCAGTCAAACTGAAACAAGGACAGAGGAAAGTGGATGCAGGGGACCCAGCTTTTAGCATTGGGAGCTCCTCCAGAGTTGGCACTTTCAGAGAGGGATATAGAGGTTTTACCTGAATCAAGGGATAATTCTTCCTCTGTGCAGAAACTGGACACTGCCTGGGCTCCCTAACTCCAGAATGATGCCACAAAGTGGTGGTGGTGGATGGGGGCGGGGGGAACCTCAGTGGGGAGGCCTGAGAGAAGCTAACTCTCTGCAGCAGATCTGAGCCTGCTGCCAGCCCTGCTCAACACCACCCACGCCATGGCCTCAAAACTCTGACTGCCAAGTCCTTTTATGACAGAAGCAGTGCGGTTTCTAACCAGGAGTCCCCCTGCTAAAGGGGACACCCAGCCTCACCCGTGATGACGCCCATGAGGCGTGGTACAGCCTTGCCCAGGGTTCAGCAGGTTGCAGACTGTGTAGGAAGGGATGTGAGTGACAGAGACCCAGGCCAAATTCTGCCTGTCTCTATCCTTCCAACCCCACTATCTTGAAGACCCAAGAAAACATTTCCCTGGCAAAATGGAGGTTGAGAGTCATAAGCAAAGAGGCTTGTTTCTGTCTCGGTGTCCCACCTTCACTCACTCTTCCTTCAGACACTGGGACCAGACCTAACAACCCGATGCAAAGTTCCAGGCCTCTCAACAGCTGCATTCTCACCCCTTGGAGGTGCAAACAAGCAGCCCACAAGATGGAGCCAAGACTGAGGCCTTGCTCTCAGGGATAGGCAGGACATGGTCCTCGAACCTGGACATAGTCCACATGGACCTCCTCAAGTTCTGTGAACCACCTCCTGGATAACTGTAGTTATAGTCCCTGTCTATCCATCCCAAGAAGTAGATTTCCTCTGCTGCAGTGCAGATAGGTGGGGATGAGGGTGATTTTATGGACAGGCAAGGTCATAGGAACTCCTGAGCGGCCCTGTGGGAATCCCCTCCCTTTGTGGAATGCCAGTGAGTAAGCAGGGGAGAATTGAATTTCCAGCCCTGCAAAATGGAATTTTCAGCTTAGTGTGAGAACCTCTGCCCCCTGGGAAGACAAGTGAAACTTTTTCAACGCCAACATCCTCACATAGACGGGTGTAACAGCCAGCAGATGAATGCCCCATCCCTGTCCACCTGGGCTGTGTGCTCAGACAGAGGCTGTTTCTGCAGGGACAGCAGAGATCAGGCACTTGGAAGGACAAGGCCAGCCCTGCTCTTCGGGCTCTCCCTGCATAGTCGGGAGACTATGAGGATTTGCCCAAAAGCAAAGTATGTTATTTTTACTCACAGAGTAGAATAAGTGATAAGCCTTCATCAGCACTGGAATTGTGCTCAGTCGCTTCGTGGTGACACTACCCCTGAGACACAACTGTCCCAGATTGAGATGAACCTGCTGTTCCCTGACGAGCAACTCGGGCAAGATGAACCTGAGAAAGAAAAATAGAGATGAATGGGGATGGAGTGATAGTACAGTGGGGAGGGTACTTGCCTTGAATGCAGTCAACCCAGGTACAATCTCTAGCATCCAATAGGGTCCCCTGAGCCTACCAGAACTAATTCTAGTGCAAAGCTAGGAGTGCAAAGCCCTAAGCACAGCTAGGGGTGACCCTTCAAAATAGAAAGAAAAAGATGAAAGCACCATGACCCCCATTTCTAAACTAAACCTCCTGCTTAGCTATCTCTCTCCCTGATACAGAAACAGGCTCTCATGGGCCGTCTACAGGGATGCACCGTCACATATGTGCTCCCATTGCAAGTGGGCCTTTGTCCCCAGAAGAATCTGGAACTGGGGAATGATTGGGCATTCACCGGGGTCCAACAAAATCCACACTCCAGGACAGAGCTGTGCTTGGGTGGCTCAGATTGGGAAAATCCCGGGTGAGAGAAGTGGAGGTCCCCCGGAGGAGCAGCCTGGACACCTAGATAAGGTCCCCACAGTGCCTGCCATCCGCAAGCCAGGTCACCTCCAGCAAGAGTACAGCTTCCGGTGACTTAAGGACAGAATGCTGAGGGGGTAGGGGTGAAGGGTAGTACAGTCACTGTCGCTTCTACATTATACGGCTTAGACATTTAGCTCCTGATTATTTTTCATAGTGTCAAAAGCTGACTCCACTTGCATATTCATTCACATTGGCAGAAGAGCTTCTGGGGATTCAACTTTGAATCCAACTTCAAAGTGAGGTGGTGCCAGTGAAGGTGGCTAATGACTAGGTTGGGGGTGGGGGGCTTGCTTCAATGCTCAATGCTTCTCTTGGCCCAAACAGTACCTGCTCATCTTGGGGACAGGAGTGTCCCATGGAGAGGCTGTGTAGGGGCGAGCTCTTGCCGTGTATCTTGTCAGCTTCAGTCATGTCAAATGCTCATTTTCTGCAATAACAGTGTTAGAGGGTCCATCTCTGTGGTGCTCAGAGGACCCAGGGCCACCAGTGAGGCTCGGTCAAAGGGCCAGTGGTCCCGGGTAAGCACCTTTCTGGGTACCTGGGAAGGACAGGTGAGTCCTAGACCCCTGGACACTGCTGGGAAGATGCCTCACCATTACCATCTCCAAGAACAAAGGAAAGTGTGTGTTCATGGCAGTGTGTTGGGGGAGAGAGTATAAGTGTGTGAGGGTGAAAGTGAGTATGTGAGATACTGTGAATATGTGTGCTAGAGTACGTATGACATTGTGTGAGAATATGAGATTGAGTGCGTGAGCATGTGTGTAAGTGTATATAAGAGAGTGTGAGTATCTGTGTGTATGGAAGAGTATATGAATGTGTTAGAATGTGAGTGGAAGTGGTGGCACAAGGGATAAGACATCTGCCTTGCCCGTGCTAGCCTAGGACAGACCGCTGTTCACTTCCAGGAGTCCCCTATGGTCCCCCAAGCCAGGAGCGATTTCTGAGTGCATAGCCAGGAGTAACCCCTGAGCATCACTGGGTGTGGCCCAACCCCCCCAAAAAGAATGTGAGTATGTGTGTGAGTGATTATGTGTGTAATGAGATATTGTATATGATAAATGTATGAAACTGAGTGTGAGTGTGCTGAGGGAATGTGTGAGAGCTGATCTGAGTGTGTTAGACTACAGAGTTGCTTAGCCATGACTAAATGCATGTGATTATGTGTATCCATGGGCAAACACACACATGTACATGGGATCACGGGCCAGTGTCCAGTGGTACACGTGGGTGCATACAGTCTATACACAGGTATGTATGTTCACATGTGAACACGATTGCACACAGATAGAGGTATACACAGAATCTATGTGGTCTTCCACATAAATGAGTATCAACATACAATTGCATATGTATAAATCATTTGCCTACATGCCCATATATGGATTTATGTGTAAGGAAATGTATATACATGGATTACATGAGTATGTCCAAATGTTTTCACATGTAAAATTGTTGTATTATATATGCACACAAACGTATTATGTGGTTGGTAATTGGATATATGCTACAAGGCTAGGCATAGATGTGTAGCGTGTACCTTATGCATTACTACATGTAGCTTCAATGTGTGCAGACATTCAGACATGTACAGACTTGTATGTAGACATGTGAGTATTACACAGCTATGCACACACATGTAGCTGTGTTATATAGTTGGCATGAATAAGTATATGGACGCACATGCTACAGGCTATGATCACATGTGTGCAAGCACGGGTCATGATATAGGCATGCAAACACATGGGTTCCTACAGTGGCATAGTTGGCATGAATAGGTATATGGACACACATGCTACAGGCTATGATCACATGTGTGCAAGCACGGGTCATGATATAGGCATGCAAACACATGGGTTCCTACAGTGGCATGTATCGCCAGCAGACAGGAACAATCACCTAACAGCCAACTGATCCCTCCATGAGAGGTAGGCAAGGGTTATCCGCATCAGCAACACCACATGCGGTGGCTAAAGTACTTGCAAGGGTTCCGGGCTCCTTACAGAGAGAAAATCATGTTGCTGGTTTCCACAGGAGAAAGGGCAACATAGAGACTCGCTGCCTGCCCTAGTGTGGAGCATAAAAACAGGGAGGGAGGGCCTGGAGAGATAGCACAGCGGGGTTTGCCTTGCAAGCAGCCGATCCAGAACCTAAGGTGGTTGGTTCGAATCCCGGTGTCCCACATGGTCCCCCATGCCTGCCAGGAGCTATTTCTGAGCAGATAGCCAGGAGTAACCCCTGAGCACTGCCGGATGTGGCCCCCCCCAAAAAAACAGGGAGGGAGTTCTGTTCCTCATTCCACTCCCATCTCCCTCCACACCAGTCTGGCACAGCACAATTGCCTGCACTCAGCCAAAACCTCTGGGCCAGTGGATCTCTCTGGTCTTCCCTTGGCCCGCAGGTCATGCAAAGCTGAAGACCCTTGGGGTGTGATGGCTTTGGGGAGGGCAACTTTGATTTCCTAATCAATATTCCAGATCCCTACCCTGGAAACCCCTTCCTCACGATCCCAACTGGAAAACACATCTTCATTTCCTTTCAGCATTCGAATCCCATTCTGCATGTGGCCAGTCCACTTAGCCAGACGCAAGGCTCACTCCCCTCCCTGCCCCGCCTCACAACTATCCTGTTTATTCTTGCTGGGCTGCCTCTGACCCGATAAGGGAGGGAATCCCACGGTACATTAAGTCACACAGACGGAGGAAGCTGCTGGGGGCCCCTCCCCCAAGTCTGCAAAGTATTTCATGTTCCCCTTGTTCCTTTTAGCCCCGCAGCATCTGTTATCAAAGCCGTGCCAGAGTTTGTCTGCGTCAGCCGCAGACACGCCGGCAAGTGC
>PVKC010039679.1:0-12497 GCA_004027635.1 Crocidura indochinensis | reverse complement strand
AGAAAGAAAGAAAGAAAGAGAAAGAAGAAAGAAAGAAAGAAAAGAAAAGAAAAGAAAGAAAGAAAGAAAAAGAAAAAGAAAATGTTCAAGTTTTTGCCTATTTTAATGAGTTGCCTTTTTATTAAATTCTGAAATATCTTAATTTGGACTAGATCTTGTATGCATTTCAGATATAAAATTTCATTCAAAATAGATACTATTTTTATTTTAATAATTTTTATTTTGACCAAAGTGAATTACAAATCATTCACAGTAGTATTTTAGGTACATAGTGAAATTGAATCAAGGACATTCCCACCACCAATATCCTCCCTCCACCCTTGTTCCCAGCATGCATCCCATATTCCCCTCCTTTGTCACCCAGATTGCTAAAATAAGTGGTCCCCTCTGTGTCTAGCTTGTTGTAGATTGAGTATAGATTCTGTTGTAGTTAGCTTTGGATTTGGTGTTTAAGTCTGATCATTTTTTTATTTCTACTCAAAGTTTTATTTAATAATAAATTTAATCAAGTTATGTTGAAAACTGATGTTTTCATTTTCTTTTGTTTGTTTTGTTTTGGGACCACATCTGGTGGTCCTCAGGGTTTACTCCTGGCTCTGCACTCAGAAATCACTCCTGGCTGGTAGCAGTCAGAAATTATTCCTGGCAGTGTTTGGAGAGCCATATGGGGTGCTGGTGATCTGACCCAAGTTGGTACATGCAAGGAAAATGCCCTACCTGTCATTGCTCCAGCCCCCAGATGTTTTCATTTTAATTAAGTCTAAACAAACATTTATTTTTCTATTGTATGAATCATGCTTTAGAAAGTAACCTGGTCTAAACAAAGGTGACAACGATTTTCTTTTATTTTTTTTAAAGTTTTATGACTGTAAGTAGGTCTTGAATGCATTTTTAGTTGATTTTCATTTATATAAAAAGGAATAAATTGAAGTTCAATTTTTATCTTGCTATCCAGTACCTTGATTGAAATGATAATAAATTTTTCATTAAACTCTTTCAGCTTTGTGAAAAGTCTTTTGATACATCTGAAATTGTTTCTGGATTTTCTATATGTTCTATGACTGACTTATCTAACGTGAAGCAATTTCACACTATCTTGATGATCTTTGTTTAAATATAACTTAATTTCATAATAAGCTTCCAATTTCCTGTTACTTTATTAGTCTATTCTTACTATAAGTCAGATGCATGAGCCTTCATATCTTTGTTTTATTGGTTTTGGGATTTTGGTTCGTACATAACTACGCTAAGAACTTATTCCTGTTTCTGCATCATAGATCACTAATTGCAGGCTCGAGATCTTCACATCTTTTATTGTATTTATTTATTTATTTATTGGTTTTTGGGTCACACCCGGCAGTGCTCAGGGGTTACTCCTGGCTCCATGCCCAGAAATTGCTCCTGGCAGGCACAGGGGACCATATGGGGCACCAAGATTCGAACCGATGACCTTTTGCATGAAAGGCAAATGCCTTACCTCCATGCTATCTCCCGGGCCCCTGTATTTATTTCTAATTATACAATATACTCTGGCTTTTGATAAATTGTATTTAAGTGTGCAATTTCATATCCTTATCCCTATTATATATCAATGCAAATGCTTCTTACATATATTACTGAAGCATATAACATTTACAAATTGAATAGAAATTTAAGTCTCTTTAGATATATATTTTTATAAACAATGATATATTTGACAACAAAACAACTTAAATCTTTTCATGGCTATTTTTCTTGCCTGGTTACAATTTTTAATTCTCCAGTATAATGTAGATTCCAATCTTTAAAAATTTATCATCTTATTCCCAATATCTTATTTTTCAGCTTAAATTTTTAACCCTTCATTAGATTAAAGAATTTTTCTTTAAAATTTTTAGTTTGCTGAGAATTGTTATCAGGAATAGTTACTGAATTTTTTAATTGTCCTGAATTTATTATATTTAATTATATAATAAATAATTGTGGGGGTTGTTTATGGGCTTCACCTGGCTGTGCTTAGGACTTGGGAGACCATATGTGATTTCAGGGCTCAAGCCCAGGTTGGAAAATACCTTAAAGTGCTTTATCATTGAACCCATATTAAGTCAATTTTAAAATAAATAACATCGCTTAATTTGTTTAGGTTAAAAAAGCCTGCCTTTATAGATAAACCACTGTTGGTCATGCTGTATTATATTTTAAAGTGAAAATATGTGCATTTAGAATTAATTAACTGGATCCTGGTTTTGTTGGCAAACCCAACACATTCTAGTCAGAAACCATTTATAACTGTTCCTTCTTTTCTCCATCATTTTGATCAGATTGTTGACTGTGGCCACAAAAAAATTGCAGTGTTTCTTGTTTAATTTGATTCTAGTTGGTTTTAACATTGACAAGGTCCACAAGGTGATTGTCTTCTGTTTAGTTGGCTGACAGAATGATCAGAAAAAACTTGGTAATGGCATAGTGGCCAAGCTGGTCTCTCTGAGGGACAGTCTTCTGAGGATACTTGGCTGCCATCTTAGCCGATAAGTTTGAGCCCTTGAATGTAGGTTAGGTACAAATCACTTCTGTATGCTTCTATGCTTTTCAAAACTGCTTTCTAGGTCTGCAAAATTTTGACCTTGGCTTTGGAAAGGGCAGAGAATAACTTTTTAGCTTTTAGCTCCATCCTCATTATAATTTATTTTGACATTTTTGGATTTAAAATTGTTTATTTTTTCATAAGCATACATGTCTGTAGTGGTATCATTGTTGTGATATTTTTATTCAGTTTGGTTATCAGATAATGTTGATCTCAAAAACCTGAATAGATATTTCTGAGTTGTCAATTTTTGTAATAATCGTTTCTTTCTAAAATATTTGGTAAAGTTCTAGATATCTCATTCAAGAGTCAGGGATTCATATGTTATATGAGCAAAAACCGAAATTGTTTTATTTCACTCCAAAGCACTTCTGAAATTATTTCCTTAGGTCCCTAAGCAGTGCTAGCATGACTTGGCAACTCCCAACCCATAACCAAAAATTTTGGGTCTAGCTAGCAGCACATTACTGAACCTTGGTATTCAATTATTTGGTCTGGTTTACAGTATACAGGGCATGGAACCCTACCCTCTGAGTAATACAGTGGAGGCCACCTTCTATAAATGATAAATATTTGGTTGAATTTACCAGTGAAATATTTGCACCTGGAGTCTCCATCATGAGAAGATAAGCTCAATTTGCTGACAAAGTTTTATTATTCATTTCTTCTTGCATAGACTATAATAATGTGTATTCCTCAGGAGATTTGTTTCATGCAAGCTTTTTAATGTATATACATAATGCTTAACACAATTATATCTATCAAAGTGGAGTAGTTGCTCAGTGATAGAACATTTTCATTACAGATGTAAAGCCTGGATTCAATTTCTAGTGTCTCAAAAATAAAAATAAATAAATAAATAAATGCATATAAAATTTCCACTTTTATTTATTTATATTTGTTTTTTGGGTCATATCCAGTGACACTCAGGGGATATTCCTAACTATGAGCTCAGAAATTGCTTCTAGCTCGGGGGACCATATAGGACTCTGGGCATAGAACGAAGGTCTGTCCTGGATCAGCCACGTGGGAGGCAAATGCCTTACCGCTGCTCTATAGCTCTGGTCCCAAAATGTCCACTTTTAATATCTGAGGAGCATATAGGTGCCTTCATTTCTCTGATTCATGATTTAGGCAAATTGTGATTCCTTTCATATTTTCCTTATTAAATTCCCAAGATGGTCATTTAATTGATTATCTCAAAGATCTAATTTGAAAGCTTGATGTATTGGAAAGAATATTAAAAGATGCAAGAAAGATAAAAGGCTAAGTAGAATTTTAATAGGCATAGCAATATCACTTTAACTTATCTAAAATCAAGACATTTATAATAAGCAAAGCAGAAATGTCTCTTTGAGCATCACTTGATCCTACTGGCAATTTATCCTGGCATAATCAGGCAGCTCACATTTATAGTCTGCCTCTACCTCCTGTTAACCTCTTGTTAGCAAGAGCTGGAGAAATCATTTACCCTTCCCAGGGCCTCAGTTTTCTTGTCAGTAAAACATAGGTAGTCATAGTGCTCATGAGGTTGTTGTAACAATTAAAAGTTAAAGTGAGTTACAATTAACAATTAAAATAAGTTATTAGAGCTAATATATGTGAAATAATTAGAAAACTTTGGGCACATAGAGCAGCAAAATACAATGTTCAAAAGTTATCTCCCATGATTTAGAATTACAAAGTAAAAATATTTTATTTTAAAAACATGTTTTTGCGTTTTTCTTTCTTTGAGTCCCTGGAAAGATTCTTATCTCATGAGATGATAAAGCTTGCAAGTGGATATTCCTCAATGGAAATGGCCGAAGATTCAGTAACTCTCTTTAGGTTTCTCACATTAATGGAAATGTCATCAAGTAGGTGATGATGAAAGTAAGGATAGGTTCAGAGGAGAGGTTTGGACTGAAAAGACACACTTAGAAGTCTTTAGAATTTGGATAGAGTTTATTTATATAAATCTTGATGATACTATCATGCTAGTGAAAAGAACTAGACAAGGTTTTCCAACCACAAGGACTGGTGCATATCACCCACCCCAGGCATGCGTTAAGTTCTATAATCTCTCCTCTTCTTTAATTGTTGCTGAAAACACACACACACACACACACACACACACACACACACATCAGGAAAACATCCCATGAATTGTGTCCAGACTGCAGGTGATTAGATAGAACTTTTTTGGAAGACAGAGGTCCTTACGACTGCTGCTCTCTGGAACACACCCCCGCACCCCCATTCTGAAACAGGTTCTTTCCACCAGGAAGAAGCGAAATAGTGTGGCTGATTATTAGCACACATGGAGGCACCACAATATTTCCTTAGGAGTCAACATTCATTTCCCTTTTCATTTACCTTAGCCAAAGAAAGATAAAAGATAATTTCTGAAAAAATAAAATGAGATGGAGGGTTTTATGAAGGTGAGATGTTTAGTGTGAATACTTCCTGGTCTTAGATGCGACCCCAGGAGAGGTCAGGGTTTCATGCAGAGCTATAAGCATGGCCAGCTTTCTCTCAGCTCTGCACCTGTGAATTGTGGGCTTGTCTCCATAGTCCCCAAGGTCTCTTAAAGCATGGGCAGTGGTGATGTCTCATCTGTGTTCTTTACATAATTGTTTGTGTGGGTGTTGGATCTATTATCTTGACATTTAAATTCTGAATACTTTTCTCAAAATATACTTATTCTCAGAGGATGAAGGCAGTTAGTGATGTATTCTACAGAGCAGTTTTAATGAACTAAAAATAGCTTTGAAGGGCCTAGACCAAGTAAGTGGGTGTTGTGAAAATTTATAAGTCTCAAAAGACAGACACCTAGAGCTCCATTGATAAATCCCACAGCCTTTTTGAGTCTCAGGTAAAATCTAGAACATGAGCTCAAACATTGTGGTGCTGATAGTGAAAATAAGAAAGGATGCCAACAGAGACTGGCACACACCACAAAGAACAAAAATAGTCTCACTCATCTTTGGGTTTTAAGAAAAATAAAAGCCATTATTGTAATAATGCCCAGAGATAATAGAGATGAGGGCTGGAAAGACCAGCTCACACTATGAAGCTCACCACAGAGAGTGATAAGTGCAGTTAGAGAAATAACTACACTGACAACTATGGTGACAATGTCAATGAGTGAGATTAGAATGAGATTAGAATACCTGTCTTGAATACAGTCAGTGGGGAGAGTGAGATTGGGGACATTGGTGGTGGGAATGTTGCACTGGTGAGAGGAGGGGGTTCTTTTTATGACTGAAATCCAACTACAACCATGTTTCTAATCAAGGTGCTTAAACAAAAATAATATATTGCTTTTTAAAATAGGAAGGGTTCTTATAGAGAACAGGACTGTCCATAAGCTACATGAGAATGCCTGAAACTCTTTTCATTAAAGGAGAAAGAAGGAAGAAAATTAGGTCTCTGATCTGGACCATGACATTTAAGTACAAATCCTACCTTGTTTGATCCTTGACCTATAAAATCTAGAGCAGTTTATCAGGTCTTCAGTACAAAGTAGAAACTTTTCCCAACTAAAATGAAGAATAATATTCTCAAGAGTCTTAAATTTAGGCCTGTTTACATATTCTGCAATCAGTAGAAATGCTACACAAACTCTGAGGGGAGTGCTATAAACAGTACTTAAACAGAAGATGTTTTGGAGAGATTGTCATTGGGCAGAGAAGGATGCATCCTTTTAGTGCCATTGTGGGGATAAAACAATGGTGGGAATAGTTAGCAATCATGTCATTACATCTGGGTCTGGGAGTAGAAAGACTTACTCTAATTGAAATGGTTTTGATCCTACAGTGCCCAAATAAATCCTCCACCCACATTTCAACAGAGCCAGAGTTTTTGATCAACTCAGAGAATGGAGCAGGGAGAAGATTGTTGTGACCTGGGGTAACCAAGTCAAGAGTTACTCTTGATCAACTCAAATAACTATAGTGAGAGATAATTCATGACAAAAAATATGTTCACCTCTGGAATTATTATTGAATTTGCATTTCTATATGTGGCAGTGACTGCTAAACTTGGGAATGCAAAATGATTTCCAGAGGGAGTTTTCTGAAATTCTTCCCATTTGTATACATTAAATCTGCTTCAGAATTTTCTCTGGGAAAGAGATTGAACTACCCTCTAATAATTTAAAAGAACTATAATGTTCTAATGCCTTCTGATTTTATTCTAACAACCTTGGTAAATAAATTATTCATTTATAAAGAGATAACCCCATGCTCACTCAGAATAATACTAAAATCTGCTATGATTGCGACTCGGTGAACATCTATAAACATTTTAACAAGAACAGAAGAGAGAAGCAGGTATGAAATGGTTTTGAACACGTATTGTATTATTCAGTGCTAGAGGGATGTGGTACTATGTGAACTGGAAGCATACCATCAACTGAAGGGTGAATGTGAAGGATGAAATGCATTGAGGAGAGGGTATGTGGACTGAATGTAAAAGCAAATATAAGATTTCATTGATGCTAAATTGAGGAAGCAGAATGACATTAGAATACACAAAGTGATAATGACCTGGCATCTCAGTATTCACTTATGCTAATTAATGAACAATAATCATCATGAACTTGACTCGGCTGTTACCAAATGCCCTTAAATCAGTATTCAAAATAACGACAAAATGGGATTGTAGGATCACGTTCTCTGGAGATTGGTTGAGGTTTGATTATCCCAGAGCTCCCAGAAAGAAAAGGAAACTCCCATTCCCCTATCCAAAAAGGACAGGGACGTAGTTCCAGTCGTATAGATCAGCAGTAAATAATTCACACAGACATGAGGGTAAAAAGAGGCAAGAAGTTCGGACACAAAATCCTTTGTCCACCAGCCAACTGCTCCAAAACCTAGAGCCAGCTTTTCCCCTATTTTTTTTTTTCAGATCCAAACAGCGCCCCTACCTGGAAGGCAGTGGGTGGGAAAGCAGGCAAAGAAAACATACCAAATAGAAATATTATAAAAGTCTCTATACCTAATATGGGACCAGATGAAGAATGAATGAATGAGAACTGCTATATCACATGTATTTTCATGACTGAGAAAGCTCAGTCTCTGAATTTCTCTTCCATGAAATAGTCGTAAATTGCAGAATGAAAACAACAAACATTAAAAAAAAAAACATGAGTACCTTTTATACTGAATTATACATGGATTACATTACAGTAGATCAGGGTTGCTGCTTTTCTTTTAGCAAATCTATAAAATAAAAAAAGCATGGATTGAAAAGATGAGGATAAATGATTTTTTAAACGGCTGCTTTCAAGACACAGAGCTGTGAGTGAAGAATTGGTAGAAAATTAAGTCAGAGACATAAGCAGAAACCAGATTAAGGCTCTACGTACCAAGCTAAGTAGCACACACTTGACTGAACTTTTCGTGAATAGGAGCTTTCACAGAAATTTCAGCAGGAAATTAGTCTTGCATTTGTATTTTAGAAAGATTAGTTGGCTTCAGGAGTCAATGAGATGAAACTACTCAGAGTCATTAGTACAATCCTGACAAGACATACCAGATTAAAACGAGAGATAAAATCAGTCACAAGGGTATTTAAAAGGTAAACTGCTCCTTTTACAAAGCTTCCATTTGGGAAGCTTGAGAATCATAGGTAAGTCCAGTTTCAGAGCTGTGTAACTAAATACGATTTAGTATTGCTCCTTGAATTAATGAAGACAAAAAGAGGTATTTCCATTTCATCCAAAATTAGCCACAAGTTGGTCCTCAAATGAAATTCTATTTTTCCATAAATTTTACCCTGATCAGAGTCAGTGATAGGACATTTCGCAAGTCTTGAAATTTATTTTTAACCTAATAGTACTTGCAGAATCCTCACTAAAAATAAAGGATTAATTAAAGTAAATAGAACAAATATTAAAGATATTTGATGAAAATAAAGCTCCATTATGTAATATTCATATAAAGTAAGTATGCATGTGTATAAGCAACTCTAATATACTTTAAAGTATAAGATTCATAATTATGTAATAAAATATATCTTTTTTTTGTTGTTTTTTTTGGGCCACACCCAGTGACGCTCAGGGGTTACTCCTGGCTATGCGCTCAGAAGTCACTCCTGGCAGGCACGGGGGACCATATGGGAACCGGGGGATCGAACCGTGGTCCGTCCAAGGCTAGTGCGGTAAGGCAGGCGTCTTGCAGCGCCACCGCCCGGCCCCAATGTAAAATATATCTTAACATGATCAAACTAATTTAAGTCTGAGTAAGTCTTAGTCTTTGCCTATTACTCTATTTAAAATTCTGTTCCTTACAAACAATCGTGATATTTATGCTTAAAAATGGTAAAATTTTCCAGGACAAAAAGTTTGTCCTTTCCATTTCCTCATTCCCAGGGGTAACCCAAAAGGAATATATTTTGTAAGGTACATATTAACTAAAGGATGATAATTTATAAAACTCTCATTTCAGTGATTGTGCCAAAACAAGTAAAACCTAGTTGGGTGAAGAAGCAGGTCTCGATTTCAGAGACATTAGAAGAAAAATACAGCAAATAAAGAGGAAAAAGAGTTTATAGAGTTTATGGTGATTGTTGACTTTAGGGCATTGGGACAAGTAGATTAAGGTTCTTATAATTTTTACTGACAAAGCAGCAGCAGTTTGTTCAGTATTAATTTGGCAGGAATTGATGTTTGCCTCCTTGCTCTCCAGGGTTCTCTGAAACTTTGTGTATGTCATTGGTGCCAGAAATATTTCTTTATGAGAATAATTTAGCTACCACTTTATGTCTGAGAGGCAACTGTAGGTATCATTTCTGTATCATAGCATAGGTAGAAAAATAAAGCCAGGGTGATTTTGTATTTAATTATGAGAATGCTTAAAGTTTTGCAACCATAAAGTGCTTAATAACTATTGTTATTAATTTGACTAGTTTAATTTTAGTTTATGTCCAAACAAAATTAGAAGAGTTTTCCTCATTTTTCATTTTAACTATCAATGTTTCTGTCTGTTGCTCAAATCAGTCACATTGACAAATGATTAAGAGACTTCTCAAAAAATTAGGAATAAAGTCTTAGTATGAAATCTACTCTTGGTATCTGCCTTAAAAATATAAAAAGTATTTATCTGGAAGGACAGGTGCTTATCTATATTCATCAGTGCTTTTTCCTTTTTGGCAGATATTTTTCTTCTATCTCTCACTCTCCATTTCTTCCTTTGTTTCTTTTAGACATCATGGATTGCAATAGTGTTACTGAACAGGTACCTTACATATGACTTTATCTACTTTCAGCACCTAGTTCTAGTCCAAAGTGATTATTTCCAACTCTCATTGTCACAGAAGTCCCTTCTTTGCCCTAAATGCATTCCTCCACTATCTGCAGCAAGCTTCCTACCATGGATTGGTCCTTCTGACCCTCATCTCTACTGTCTTTGGATATTATTATCATACTATCCTTTTTTTCTATAACCCACAAATGAGTGTGATTGTTCTATCTCTCTCAGACTCTTTTATATTTTAGAAAAATACACTCAATGTATTAAGTTTCATGGCTTAGTTTCCAAACAGGTGCGTAGCATTTCATCATATGGTAGCTCAATTTGACATTGAAGCTAAAGGAATCTTCAAGGATGAAATACCATTGACCAAGCAAGTGGAAGTGAAGATAAAAAAATACTACATTTAACTAAGAAGAGTCTGTACCTCAAAGGAGGCAATGACCAGGATACAATGATTTGTCAAAGAAAGAGAGAAACTATTCACTCAATACCCATCTGATAAAAGATTAATATCTAAGATATGTAAGACACTGTAGAACTTAACAAGAAAAAGCATATAACTTTATCCAAAAATGAGAATAAGAGATGATTAGGAATTTCCTCAAAGAAGAAATACAGAAGGTCAAAAGGTGCATTAAAAATGGTCCACATAATTAAACATCTGGGAAATGCAAATCAAAGCATCAATGAGATATCAGCCTATACTACAGAGACTGGCACACATGTCAAAGAATAAAAACAACCAGTGCTAGTGAAGATGTAGGAAAATGGGACTTTCATTCACTGATGGTAGGAATGTCAACTGATCCAGTCTTTTTGGAAAACAATATGAATATTCCTCAAAAAAAAACATAATTTGTTCTTGTAAGGGAAAACAGGATAATCCCTTCCTTCAAGGTTAAGCATTAAATGTGCACAGGCTATTCACTTACTGCAGCATATTCATATGCCCCTGGTTATATAAATTATTTTTCCTAAAAAGATAATGTACTAATTTGCAGAAAATGGTATATATGAGGGGAATGAAAAGTGTATTGACAAATGAAGTGGCCAGGCAGCCCCTTATTAGGACTGTTCAAGCTGCTTCTGCCTTCATCTTGCCAATTGATCCTGTGGATAGAATCCTGTGGAAAACTCCAACACATGCCACTCTTGTGATGGGCATCATGAATTAATAGTGCAAATATAAAAACATGATATTATAAAACAACACTGGTAGGATTGTAAGTGTAAATAGATAACAGTTTAAACAATTTTTTCAAAGGATCATGGCGGAGGTTCTTGGACACTTCGTGAAAAGTTTGCACATCAAAACCATAAATACTATTGTAACCATGTTAATCGAAATAAAATACAATGTTTTTACAATTTAGTGAAGTGTTTTAGAATGCAAAACCCCCAGCTCAATTATTCTAACTGCTTAGAATGAATAAATTTGTGGACATATTTTAAAGGGTTGTCTTAGATTGTTTGCTCCATTCATACAATTTTGTCAAGTCATATTAAATACCATTCCAAGACTGAGAATAGATATATAACTTAGACATATAACTAGACCATGTTGCCTAGACTGAGAATAGACATATAACTCAATCTTAAACAGCTTTCAGTACATTTCTTAGGAATTTGAAATTGTCATAGGGATTTCAATACCAGTGTGATCCAGTTCAAAAAGAGAAATGTAAAAGTGAAAAGCTGTTGACAGGCACCTTCTACCATTTCATCTATGTTGGGGAGAGCTGGCCAGTTTAGAGAGAAAATAAAGAAGTGAGGCAAGAAATTAGCATGTGGGGATTAGAAGTGAGTCCTCTTATACTTCCATTTATTTTATTCCTAGTGGCAAAGGATTATATTTCCTTATTATTTACTCAGCTATTTTCTACACCTTAGCACCCCACAATACAGATGAGGTACTCAGCCACTCACATAAATTCCTGATGCCAAGCAGTTATTTTAGAATCAGAGGAAATTTCTTATACATTCGCATATAATAGAAACCATGTTAATCAAAATGAACATTTCCTAGGCAATATTATTCTGAGGAGAAAAAAAAAACCTTACAAGTTTTGACAGAATATATTTTACAAAGAAATTACTTTTTAACTTTTGGCAGAACTCCATTTGGTTCTGAAGGAATTTTTCAAGTGTATGTGTGTGCGTGCCCTTGCACATGCTCTTGTGTGGGTGCCCTTCCTGCAGGGACAACCCAATTAAGATGTGGTTATTCTTTCTTGGAGGGAGATGCAAACACAAAGACACAAAGACAGACAGACAAAAATGGGAAAAGGATTTCAGCCAAGACTGAACCCAATTTCAATTTATTGAAACTCAAGGTCCGGCTTATATGTTTTTTGTGGGCATAATTCTGCTTGTACCTATAGAACAGGCATAACAGGATCCATTAGCAAATGAGATAATATGCAGATAATGAGATCTGTCTCTACTAGGTCAGGTTAAACTGATAATGAAACTAACTCCGGTAGGTGGGATATACAAGTGATCTTGGGCCCGGAGAGATAGCACAGCGGCGTTTGCCTTGTAAGCAGCTGATCCAGGACCAAAAGTGGTTGGTTCGAATCCCGGTGTCCCATATGGTCCGCCGTACATGCTAGGAGCTATTTCTGAGCAGACAGCCAGGAGTAACCCCTGAGCACCCCCGGGTGTGGCCCAAAAACCAAAAAAAAAAAAAAAAAAAA
>PVKC010039678.1:0-12512 GCA_004027635.1 Crocidura indochinensis | reverse complement strand
TGGGATACAATGGGGAGGGGGAACTTTGCATTGCATAATTTAAGAGACAGATAGAAAGAAATAGATGTCAGGGGTATGTGAAAAGGAAAACAGGTTTAGCAGATGATAGTTTGTCAGGAGTGTAACAGGGGTGTGTGGGGGGAAGAAGAAACAGGTTTAGCAGACAATAAACTGTTCACTTAAGTTTTTACTCCTTTCACATATCCCTTTTTAGAGAAGACTTTTTAAAGAAGTTTCTCATATCCTAGCAGATTATTTCAATTTCTAACAATGCCTGTCAAAAATCTAGAGATATGCAAAATGCCTGTGGCTTACCCATAATATGGGAGCATAAAAGGTATATATGTAATATGCTTTTAAATTAGGATAATAGTAATTTTAAACCATTGAGATATTTTTAAATATGGAAAGATTGAATGTACTCAAAACAATATTTTAGGCCTTTTGTTAGGTTGACAAGAGCAAAGAAATCCATTCTTTGTAGTTGACATTTATAACTCCTGTTGTGAATTCTTGTTTCATAATGGTATTTTAAAAGGATGTCAGTTTTAAGCTATCTTTTGTTAATTTATTTCAAATCCTCAGGGACTTCTTCATTTTTGTTTTTTTCCTTTTTCTATATGACACTTTATACTGATATTGATATGCTTTGTTCACTCAAAACAACATATAAGCTGGAGATTCATTTATCATCATGAAGAGTCAATATCTCAAGATTATACTGTATATATCTAATTTTAAATAAACTTATATAACACGAACAACTTTAAAACTAGTAGCTAATTTTATTAATTAGACAAATTTAAATAACTTTTTAATTTAGTAATTATTAGAATAAATTTAAGTGGTCAGTTCTGACTACCAATTCCTCCAAGCCTGCCAGGAGCGATTTCTGTGCGTTGAGCCAGGAGTAACTCCTGAGGGCTGCTGGGTGTGACCCAAGAAACAAAACAAAACAAAAAAAAGGGATGTTATGGATAAGTAATTCATAGTAATTGCAAATTGGCACATAATTATAAAGCAGAGGATGTCCTAGTTTCTGTGTACATAAAAATAAAAAATACGTAAATTTTTGTACATAAAAATTATTCCCAAAATAGACATCATGCTTATGTACTACAAAAATAAGAACACTTGGGACTGAAGTTGTCGTGCAAGGGGTAAAGACGTCTACCTTGCCCACGCTAGCCTAGGAAGCTCTGCGTTTTGATCCCCCAGTGTCCCATATTGTCCCCCCAGTCAGGATCAATTTCTGAGCACATAGCCAGGAGTATCAGCAGGTGTGGCCAAGAAAACAAACAAAAAAAATAATAAGAACACTTGCATGAAAAGAATTCACTGATTTCTTAAGTATAACGTACATCATTTTTATCACTGCTAGTGTGCTTCATGACATACTCACTGAGAATTTATAGTTTTGCAACTGTTCCCTATCAAAGATGCCTGAATGTCTTACAGAATTACCTGTAAAATATACCGAGGTGTTTTCTTCAGCTATGCCAGATAGTGCTGATGAAACATGTGCTGCCAGTGATTGAAACGGGATCAACTATATGCCTTAATACATTTGTTATATCTCTGGCATTTTAGGAAGGCAAAAACCTTGTGGCAGAAATATGGGACAATATTTTTAAAAATCTACTTCTAAATGCATATAATTTTTGTCATTGACTCAGTCCTTTTCTTATAATTTTGAACTTTGAATAAAATATGCATGCTAATAAGTATCTTTTGCATTACCAGATATCATCCTAATAAAACGAAGATTATCACTTATTAGTTACTACATTAAATTAAGATTATATTTTAAAAATGCTTAAGACTACAGATATATAAACATATGTTAGAAGTTAATAATGCTAACAATAAAAGTTTTGATTTTACCTACAGTCCTCCTCAGTGCAAAGTACAAACACATAAAAAGAACAGCTGTCTAAAATCCTGGGAATGAAGTCTGGTCAAGGAATGCCCACTGGTGGAGCAAGAAAGACTTTCTGAAGCAAGGACAATATATTGTAAAAATAAAGATTATGACATGAATTCTATATATTAATTTAAAAAAAAGATAAACACAGAGTCAATGAAATTCAATATTTAGCTAGAATGCTTAGAACTGAGAACGTTAGTAAAGAATTGTATCAGAAAAGCTAAAGACCACTTTTAAGAATAAGTTAAAGGACATCAAATTTAAGAGTTCAGAGAGTTCAGAGAGGTCAAGTGAGACAAGAACTGAAAAGTACTCATTATGATTAGAAACTAAAAGGTATTTGAACCAGAGAAAACAGTTTCATTAGAATGCAGCAGTTAGAAGCTTTATTATAATAGGTTGGGGAGAGTTAATGTGAGGTCAGGAAAATGACAATATTTGCAAACAACAGAAACTTGGCTATAAAACAATTTGGGTTGTATTATCAGAGTAGAACAGGGAGTTGGGTGCTTTATTTATGGTTTGTAATTTAACATGTTTTAGGCTAGAAGAAAATAAAGTGGTTGGAAGATATTTAAAAAAAACAAAAATTAATCTGTATTTTTGAGCATGAATACCATTATTTTGATTTTCTAAGCAATGTGCATTAGCAATTAATAAAATTGCTAAGTGGATGAATAAAAGAAAGTATAAGTTAAATAAGTCCATAAAATCAGGTGAAGGAAAGAACTTTGGGTAAAAAATTGTCAAGTGACTATACTCAAGATCTTCACATAAAAACAAAATAATAAAACTATAACCAAAAAAGATGCATCTGGAATAAATTGTGTTTGTAGTAGCTTCCCATTTCTTATATACTTAGATATCTTTCTATTTATATTTTATCAAAGTTTGTATGAATATTCATTTCTAATGACAATACAACTTAAAATTGATCCTCAGAATTAAATAAAATGTAAAACCAGGTTTGAACTTTGATCATTCTGACTTGAAAATTGATTAAAATGTATGCTTTCTATGAGCTAATTTTTTTTCTTTTCTTCACATTTTTGAGATGGAAAATATATATGTTTTGGTTTTCAGCCACACGAAGCAGTGCTCTATGATGCTCTGACACTCATGGTGGGTGTCAGAGACCATATTAAATTAAATTAAATTTAATTTAATATGGTCTCAAGAGACCATATTAAATGCCTAGGACCAAACCTTGGTAGCTCTGACCCTGCTGGGAAATGTTTTTTAAAGGTTTCTGTAAAGGAAGTAAATGAAATGTATTTGCTGTTTTTATGAACATTAAAAAGTCAGAAAATAATTATATTAGGAATAATCAACTCTAATTTAGATCAAACATGCTTTTTGAGCATCTATCACAAAGATTGACCTGTTACCTCCTCTGAGAAGCCTCTCTTCCTAACACAATAGGATGGATAACACTTTAGTATGGTTCACAGCACAATTCATGAGAGGATTGTCTCCTTGCTTGTTGCTTTTTTAGATCCAGTTTCCTTGAAGGCAGATGTGAGGCCAGGCTTAAGTGCTAATGACTTTTTGAGTGGAGGATTTATAGAGCAGAAAGGATAAGAAACAGTGATTGAAGTGGAGAAAGATGAGAAGCAAATGCATTTACCAGGATTAGGACCTGTGGGTAATTTTAGTGAGTTGCTGTAAAAGTGTTACTCTCCATGAGGTGGATGTTTTCCAAAAAAGGATAAAAAACCTATTAAGGAAAAACAAAGCTTGACCAAAGGAAGAATACAGGGTGAATTCTAGCTAATATTTCTATTCTGTTTCCTGTTTTTGAGATTCAATATTACAATTATTATTCACAATTTTCTCACACCACAACCTGGTTATTTTGACAGATATTGAGTAAACCTGATCACCTACACTGATGTTTAACAATTTTGGATGTGTTGAATTTTATCTAGCTCATCTCCTATGGTAGAAATCAGTTGAATATTTGCAGTGTTACTTATGCTTATGCAATAAAAAGAGATAAAAAAGATATAAGTGATTCAAGTGAATCCAAAATGTGGAACTATATGTATGATAATTTGTCTCATATTTCTCATGAATCCTTCAATAGTATATTTTTGCATAAGAGGAATATGAGGTAGAAAATGGATGACTAGAATTTGATGCTCATGCTCATTCTTCAGAGAATATATGATGCCACCATTTGGAAAATAAAAGCAATTAACTAGATGAAATGACTGTAAAAAGTGGGATTTATAAAGTCTTCAAAATCAATTGATTTCAGATATGCCTACTTCAGAACAATTTCAGGAGGTCTTTGTTCTCTGAATTTTGTGCCATCCTGCAATCTCAGATACTTCAGGAGTGATCTGACTACTCCTCCCTGTAATTCAAGGTTCTGCAGTACTATTTTCTTGGCTCTTCACAATGAGGGCCTTGTTGACTTACCAATGCAAAAAGGTTCTTCTGCCTTCTGAGCACCACTTTGGAAACTCCTCAGTACCCCTCATTATCAACTGACTTCCTGTTTGTACACTAAAAATGACAAAATATGATCTTAGAAGTGATAGCATATGAGTTTAGATGCTTTCTTTCCATGCAACTCTACTTGCAATCGATCTGTCCTCTCACTTCATTTAATCCAAGAAATACCATCAGGACTGGTTTCTGAACACAGAGCCAGAACATTGCTTAATGTCCCAAAAATACCCAAAATAAAAAGAAATAAAAATATCTGGAGAACATAAAAATAAATAATTTTTACTTATTTTAACAAGGACAAAATGTTTTAAAATAACTTGACTATAATAGATAACTGACTAATCACAAATTTAATTTTTGATTATAATCTGAGACCTGATGTTTTCAGTTATCTCTAAATAAAAGCTGTAGAGAGCCTGTGGCTAAGTGACTAAGAGCCCTGTATAATATATAATATAGAATATGTAATAGACTAAGTTCCATCTTGTTTTCCAGACATAATACTGAGTGTGTCTTTTAGGCACTGAGATCTGGGATAGACTTTCCTTAGAGGGACAAGAGTGAAAATCAGCAGTGCAAAGAGCTCCAATTTTGTGCCCTTAATACTTCCCTCAATCACGACAACTAGGCACAGGGACTGTAGCCATTTTTTGGATCTTCAACAAGCCTGTGTGTAAGCACCACAGAGATTTCCAGAGATACAACCACTATGTGCAGAGTACTACAACTGAATTGTGTAGCCACCAGGAAACACCACAATCAAATGTGAATAATCCCATAAATTTATAATAAGCAACCAAGGAAGACAAGAGAAAGTGCAAAAGATAATGTTCTTAGTTGTTTTTGTTGCTATAGTTTACATGAAAAGAAGGTCTTTGAAGAAATTCTGCATACAAATCCTGCATGTCATAATTTACTAGTAAATTCAAATATATGTACAGCCTCAATCACATTTTATCTTTTTTTTTTTCTTAAATGGAACGCTTCACGAATTAGCGTGTCATCCTTGAGCAGGGGCCATGCTTATCTTCTCTGTATTGTTCCCATTTTAGTATATGTGCTGCTGAAGCCAGCACTATCACGTTTATCTTAAAGTTGAAAATCTTACAGCATAAGGTTTTGCCCTCACAATAGGATTGGGGAAGTGACAAAATGAACACTGCATATATCCAATAGGTTATATTTAAGAAATGACCAATTATCATTCAATTTAAAAGGGTATTGTGATTAAAATGAATAAAATTATGTACTTTTCCATGCTTCTTATTAACTTCAGAACTGTCTACACAAGATGGTTCTTCATACTTTACTTCTAGTATAGCTTGAGTGCTTTTTGACTTTAGAAAAGAGCCATGGGAAACAGATATGACAGCTGTCAGATTCTTTGTCCAAATTTAATCAGGATTCAGTCAGAAAGAAATGTCCTAATCCATCAACACCTGCTTGGAATAAGCATTAAGACCACCAGAGACAGAGCCAAATATAGTGATTCAATTAATTGAAAGGCTTTGGCAATTCACCAAAAGAGAAGCTTCAGAGCAAGTTTTAGTATTCAACTAAAGTAGAACAGAATCTATGCTAAGTATCTCTAAAATTTTTGCAACTGACTAGAGATTTATATTATTTAAATATGACTTTATTTGGAAAATTTAAAGTCATTGGGGAAAAAGACATAGAGGCAAATCTATTTTAAATTAGTATTTACTACTTCTTATAGCTTTAAGATAGGAAAATTGTATGAAGATTATAGCTTGACATAGAATGGTGTTTCTGCATGTGTGGCAATTATATAAAGCTAATACATTTTTTATTAACTCGAGTGGGTTTTCTATGAAACAACTCTATTTTTGGTTTGTCTTCTAAAATACACATGTAGTCACATTAAGGACAATTACTTCACAATTAGTCTAACAAACACGTTAAATCATCATTTGTTCTTTCTTATTATTTTTCCTATGGAAATTTGATGCTAAATAATGTTAAACTAACTCATAATATTTTTCTTAAATCTTAACTTATTTTCTGCATACCATTTAATCAGTGATTTCATAATTTATTTCCTCTTAAAATAATGCAGTTTATTCATGGATACTCTGATCTTTGATAACAATTTGCTTTAATAATCTTTAAATACTAGTCAACTTTGATTTCATTAATTGATTATATTTTCAAACACTTGTCAGTAATTTTAAGATATTAAAAACTACTTAAGTTCTGTAACTTCTGAAAATATGCCATATTAGCGATATATTAAAATTAGTTCATCATAGAAAACCTATTTTATTCATTTGCATTAATTCAGGTAACCTCTGTTATTTTTATAATATTTTATTTAAACACCATGATTACAGACATATTCATAGTTGGGTTTTAGGAATTGAATGTACCCTACCCTTTAAAAGTGTGATTTTTCCACTACCAATGCCTCCAAATTGTCTCCCTCCACATCATCTGCCTGTCTCTGAGAAGGCATTCTGCCTCTCACTCTCATAGTCATGAAAGTTGTAATTGTAGTTAGTACTCCAACTGCAATCACTTCTCTTTGGGGCAAGCTTCATATCATGAGCTGGTCCTCCCAGCCCTGAACTCTATTGACTCTAGATATTATTCTCGTACTGTCTTTATATATGTGTATGTGTATACACATACATATACATGTATATACACACATATAAATCCTATCTATCCTGCAGATGAGTGACACTGTTATGTATCTCCTTTTCTGGCTCATTTCACTCAGCATCATAATCTCTATGTTAATCCATTTATAGGCAAATTTCATGACTTTAGTTTTCCTAACAGCTCTGTAATATTCCATTGTATAGATATACATGATTTCTTTAGCCACTCATCTGTTGTCAGCAGCACCTGGGTTGTTTCCAGATTCTGATGATTGTAAATAGCACTGCAGTGAATATAGGAATGCAGAGAGTATTTTTGCATGTGTTTTTGTGTTCGTAGGGTATATCCCTTGGAGTGGTACTGCTGGATCATATGGGAGTTCAATTTCCAGGTTTTTGTGGAATATCCATATTGTTTTACAGAAAGGCAGTGAGAGTTCCTATGTCCCCAGATCCACACCAGCACTGGTTGTTCTTATTCTTTGTGATGTGTGCCATTCTCCGTGGTTTGAGATGATAAACTATGGTTTTGATTTGTATATCCCTAATAATTAGTGATGTGGAACAATTTTTATGTGCTTCTTGGCCATCTCTATTTCTTCTTTGAGAAAATGTCTGCTTATTATATCTCCCCATTTTTGAAGGGCTTTGATACTTTTCTTGTTAAGTTCTGTCAGTACCTTGTATACCTTAGATATGAGCCCCATATCTGATTGATATTGGGTGATGGTTTCTTCCATTTTGTGGGTTGCCTTTGTATCCTAATCATTGTTTCCTTTCAAGTGCAGTAGCTTCTCAGTTTAATGTGGTCCCAGTTGTTTATCTCTGCTTTTGCTTTCTTGGATAGTGGTGTTTGCTACTTGAAGATGCATTAGTCTTGATGTCATGGAAATTTTGCAAGTATAACCCCCCAAAGCACTAAAATATCAAGGATTGGCGGCTCTGACAATGGCAGTCAGCCCCAAGAGTGACGAAAAGCGAGCACCTCTGAGCTCAAAAGGACAAAACTAGGCAGAAAGGCCCATATACTCTATTGCTGCCAAAGGCTCTGCTTTTTAATGAATCTCTTTAAGCCACTTTTTTTTGGGGGGGGGGGGGAGGTCACACCCGGCAGTGCTCAGGGGTTACTCCTGGCTCCATGCTCAGAAATTGCTCCTGGCAGGCACGGGGGACCATATGAGGCACCGGGATTTGAACTGATGACCTTTTGCATGAAAGGCAAACGCCTTACCTCCATGCTATCTCCCGGGCCCCATTTAAGCCACTTTTTATTTAATCAGTTTATCAATAAAAGATGCATATGATTGATAGACATATGCATACCAGTATACATACTTTTTTGTTTGTTTTTTGGGGACACACCTGGTGACACTCAGTGTTTACTCCTGGCTATGGTCTCAGAAATTGCTTCTGGCTTGAGGGACCATATGGGACACCTGGGGATAAAACTGAGGTTCGACTTGAAACAGCCACGTGAAAGGCAAATGTCCCTATACGTACATTCTAGAACAGATGTGTCATATATGTGTTCTTTAATTTTAGAAGATTCTTGAATTTTATGTAAGTTGACTACTTCATATAATTTAAGTTTGTCTTCACGTTCAGCATAACAAGTATAACAAGTATATCGTTTTCTTTTTTCACGTTCAGCATAACAAGTATAACAAGTATATCGTTTTCTTTCAATGTTCTTAGAGATTAACTTAAATTTGCATTTTGCATTTCTTAATATTATAAGCTTACTTTCAACTAGCACTAAGGAAAACGGAAATAAGTAACTTCATTGTTTCTTCCAATACCTTATGGCATTTATTTCATTTCACATTTAACTTTGATGACTATAAACATATTCCATGCTTAATTTACATTTGTCTTAGAATCAGTTAATGAGAGAATTTAATTTGTAAAATATGACTTCCTTTATTTCACTGATATTTTTATTATTTTTTATTTTTTATTGTTTAATTTCTTTTAATAGTAGGCAACAGACAGTGATTTTCAGGTTTTATTCATAGCTCTGTGCTCAGGAAGAACTCCTGATAAGCTCTGATAATATCCTAGCATTGTACTATTACTCTGGGCCCCTTATATTATTATTTTCTTTAAGTAAATCCAAATTATTGACCACTGTTAAAATAAAGTATAAAAGAAAAAAAAGAAAGGAATAAAGTATCTATGAATTTACAAATTATTGCTCTAGTATTATCAGCTTAATAACAAGGTGAGTACAGCAGGTAGCAGTATTCTTAACGTGGAAATTAATGCAAATGTATTCAAAATGCACACAAACTCAGTGTGTTCTCTTTTTAATGTGCAACAAAGATGGTTGTGAATATTTTATTACCATTTGACACCTGGAAAATTATGAGCAAAACATTGACAGAAGAAAGTAACAACAGTTAATTACAGATAAAGGGCTGTTTTGCAAACTTCACAAAAAACACTTTCACATTTAAATGCTTTTATTCGTGTTACTCAGGGACCTATGTCAGAGAATGGTTTTATACTTACAATAAAACTTAGTTCCAGGTAAAGTCTTCTTGACTGCTTCTTTCCTCTTCCAACATACTCAAAGAAATATTATTACTCTCAGTAAACTCAGATTATTGAAAATATTATCTTTAATTTATAAAACTGTGCCTATATAATACATAAAGTAGCATATATTATATTACATACATATATATATATATATATTTTGGAAACTTGCTATCATTTTAATGGAACCATGTGCCATTAGTCAATCCCTTCATTCTATTGTTAATCTAAATTTTTTTTGTTTTTTTTTGTTTTTGGGTCACACCCGGCAGCACTCAGGGGTTACTCCTGGCTCCATGCTCAGAAATTGCTCCTGGCAGGCACGGGGACCATATGGGGCACCGGGATTTGAACCGATGACCTTCTGCATGAAAGGCAAACGCCCTACCTCCATGCTATCTCCCGGGCCCCTAAAATTTTTATATAGTATATCAGTGTATTATTTTTTCGAGGTTGGATAAATTCATTGCTTTTTTTGAAATAATATGTATTTGCTTTATATTTTATAGTACTAAATTTTATATGATACTTTGGAATTCATAGTCATGCTTACCTTATTATATACACAAAGTAAGTTAACTACAATTGGGTAATGCTTATATTATTATCTAGAGAAATATTCTGAAAGCAAATAAATATAAAGCATCAAATAAAATATCACATTCAATTATTGTAAAAAATTAACAAAAAGATATAATCTAATTACCACAAAAATATGCATTTCAAAAATCAATATAAACTATAATTATTTGGAGGAGGCAACACAGAGAAACTTAGCAGGGAATGCATTAATGAAGCTGCATTAGTAGTTTTCAAGACAATGATGGCAATAGAATAAATAACTACAATACCACTACCATTTATCATTTTGCAATATTAACCCAAATTTTGAAGAGACACTTCCAGATATATAACAAATAACATTTTACTACTTAATTTTACTCTAATTTTCTGAACTATATTATTTTTCCATCAAGCCAAATTAGAGATATATAAAAATAAGAGAGATGTAGCAACAATGGAAGCCGGATGCTTAATTATGCTAGAAGAAAATATTGTAAAAGATTTCAGATTGGAAAACATAATACAATAATATGATAGAAGCTCAGTTCCTGATATAGCCTCAAGCATTTTTCAAAAAAAAAAATTAAACACTATCATGGCTTTATTTAAAAACAGTTGCACAAAAGTATTAATTTCAAATATCTTAAATGAGAGTTTTGATTAATTTAACACTATAGACATACTGCCATACAAAGAGCATTAAAATAGGACCAAAAGCTTTTACAAAATATAAAATCCATCTTTATTTGCTTAAAAATTCTATCCACAAAGAAAATTAGAATTAAAAATTTATCTGGAGGTTCTAAATGTTTATTTTCGAAGCAAAAATCTTTTAGATTGCATAACATGATGATCGATAAAGATAATGGTTAGATTTAACTTTTAAAAAACGTATTTTATAATAAATCTGGTATACAGTGCAATGAGAATACTCAAGACTAAAACTGGGCATTTCAACTGGCTAAAAGGAATACAATACTAGCTATTGATTATTTAAATCCTCCCACTAAATATATCCCAGGAGATTGAGTTCAATCAGCTGTATATCATTTTATTATCTATAAATAACTGCATGGTTTTACTTTAAAATCCCCAAGTCATACACTTAAAGCTAAATAAAGATATTTAGTAATATAGATGTACCCTAACATGAATCTTAACTTCACTTAACGACACCAATTTAACAGCACTTAAAAATATTTAAATGCCAAAATTCAAAAGTCTTGACTATGAAACCACCACACGAGGTGAATTTATCTTCTCATAATGCTTCGCATTCACATTCAGAAGCCATGTAAAAAAAACACACACATTAATCTGGAATAGCTGTTTGAAATGGCCATTTACTTGAATAATTAATTTTAATAATGATTTAGTTTCAAATATTTTTCCAAATTTTCAATACATTTCAATTAAATGTTTTAACTGATAATACGTATCAATGGGCAATTTTCTCTAATTTTGATAATCTCATACATTTTTTTCTTCACCTCATTGATAATCTATACATAAACTAACCCAAAAATATTCAATAAGAAAGCAGTTTGTTATGCAGAACTTTACTGATAATAACATACATCTCAGACACTCTGTTTTGTTTTTTTTTTTTTCATTTGATTCAATTAAAACTGAGATACACATGGAAAGTTTGGTTGAAGCGTAATGTTTTCCTGGGCATCCGTTAGTTCCTATAAAGAAATTTTTGAGTGAAAGAAATGGATGTTTTCATAAAGGAATAGTTGAGTAGAAAACAAAAATAGCATACTTAGAAACAAAACAATCATTGGAATATAGGAGAAGGGCTGAATGCTTTCTCTGAATTTATCAGAAATAAATTTTTTCTTCAAAAATAAAATCTTATTAGCCACCACATTATAATGTTTCACAAGTCTCTACAAAACCCTAAACTAGTACAGAACATTTCCTAAATTTTCTGGGCATATATAAATTTCCAAGATACTGACAAAAGAGATACCCCAAAATTTTGGGCAAATACTCCCTCAAAAAAAGCATCTTTGCCTTCAAACTAAATTGCTTTTAGTTGTTCTTTTAAAAAGTAATAAAAAATAAAATAACTAAGTTATCATTTATAAATAACTCTAAACCTATATACAGGTAATATACTATACTAAATCTGTGTAAAGTGATAATGTTTTCACTATGGACTAAAAGTAACTATATAGTAACCCATATTAGAAAAAAGTAAGATTCTAAATAAACTGCAACTGAATTTCACATTACAGCCAGTGAAAATTTTTCTCTACATACAAGATAATCATTAACAGGCTAGTAGATCTTACCTGGAATGATAAGGCAAAAATAGTAAAACCGAGCTTTTCCTATAAAAAGTTACACATTATTATCTGTAGCGCAAACTATTTATACATGAAGTAAGTCATCACACC
>PVKC010039677.1:0-12491 GCA_004027635.1 Crocidura indochinensis | reverse complement strand
CTGGGAGATGGGAAGGCAGGTGGGGAAATAGGTGGAGGGAAGTTCACACTGGTGTTGGCATTTATGTATCTGAAGAACTACATTCAGAAAAATTTGTAAATAATATTATAAATAGTAATAATTTTCTAAATAATAATTTTGTAGAAAATAACTTTTTATGAAAAAATATTTTCTTAGAAATTTCACAGAAATGAACTGAAACTCCATTAATGATTTACATATAAATCTAGTTTTTTGGTTTTGGGGCCACACCTGGTGACGTTCAGGGGTTGCTCTTGGCTATGCACTCAGAAATCGCTCCTGGTTTCGGGAACCGTATGGGATGCCGGGGAATTGAACCACAGTCCGTCCTAGGTTAGCCATGTTCAAGGCAAAAGCCCTACTGCTTGTGTTACCACTTTGGCCCCTACACATAAATCTTGCAACCAAAAAGTCCTGAAATTAAAGATGGGAAATGCTCCTTGACATAGATGTTAGCAATTATTTTTTAGAGTAAGCTACCAAAAACAGACCCAGCAAACCCAAGATCAGAGCAGTGGGATTATTGGACACTGGGGAGTTCCTACCCATTGAAAGAAGCATTATCACAAAAGCAGCAAAATTGGAAAATTATTTGCAAATCACAGCAAGACTTTTCATAAATAGCATTGTTCAATAATATTGTTTCACTATAGTGTTGATGAAAAAAATAAATTTCTGATGGGACTGGTACTTTTAGCACACACATTCTTCATGTGCTTGTATAGGATTTCTCTCAGTACTAGAAATTTTTGCACCCCAAAGATAAACACAAAATGTTTATTTTCATATCTCAAGTTTTCAAACTTTGGTGTGTTTGTATAGGTATGTAATAGAAAGCTGCCTTGTCCATATATGTGTGCACAGTGTGTGTTGAGCTGCTAGGTATGGATTTGACCAGCTCACCTCTGAATTGGAACATGATTTAGAAAATGCATAAATGATTGGATGAATGGATGGATAAATAGATGGATATAGATGGATAAATGGAAGAAATGTATTAAATTAAGGAAGGACTCTGATCCTAATGTGGAGAGAGGGCTATGTGGGAGGAACTCTTAGAATGCTCTTGGAGCAGAACATGTACACTGGTTATAAATATGATATTGGATGATGTAACCATGGAAACAATCATTAATAGTATTGAACAGGGGCCCAAGAGATAGTATAGTGGTAAGGTGTTTGACTTGCATGCAGAAAGATGGTGGTTCGAATCCTAGCGCCTGCCAAGAGTTATTTCTGAGCATAGAGTCAGGAGTAACCCCTGTCCGCTGCTGGGTGTGACCCAAAATCCAAAAAAAAGTATTGAATAGCAAAACATATCACTTTAAAATGTTTGGCGGTATGTTTATATCCAAAAATAATCCATGGAAGCTTTGCTCTTGTTTATATCAAATAGCCTATAGTGAACCAAGTTTCATTATACATAATTTTGCCTTAAAGTTACAATTTATAGCAAATACTAAGATGATGAGGGAGAACTACTCTAATGAAGATTTAAAATTCACAATATCAAAGGAACTAAATTAGTTCAATAGTATAAAACAAATGTAAAACTAATCAAATTACAAATGGACTCAGGACATAAATTGATATTTTTAAGAAAGATAATAATTATCTACCTATGTACAATTCTATCTTCATTATTACTTTTTAAATTTGGGGGTAACAGTAGGAAGTAGAGTTCTCAGAAAAATGTGGTTCCAGGGCATTGAACTCAGGACTACCATATGCAGAGCATAACTCAAATTCATTGAGGATATTTTTTGACAAATTTTTTGTCTGTTTTTGGAGTCACACCCAGTGACTCTCAATGGTTACTCCTGGATATGCTCTCAGAATTCACTCCTGTCTTGGGGGACCATATGGGACACTGGGAGATAGAGCTGCAGTCTGTCCTAGGTTAGCACAGGCAAGGCTGATGCCTTACTGCTTGTACCACCACTCCAGCCCCTGGTGTATAATTTTAATATAATTAATAAATAAGCAGTGGGAATAACTTGCAATTTAATTTTCCAGTGAAATCAAAATTTATCTTAAAATGTCATGCATCACATACAATTTATAACTAAATTTTAGAAAAATAGTTTTGGTTGCTGTATAAATGTAGAATGTAAATGCTTGCTGGAGAAATGCCATAGCATTTCTCACAAGGAATTTAACTTAATTTAGTATAAAATTATATTATTTGTCCTTCATTTAAAATTTCTATCTGTTACATCTTTGTACCTTTTCTGTGTTTTATATTAAATTTCTGTATCTTAAAACCATAGTTTCTAAGAATATAGTTATTTCTGGCATTTCATTTTCCAACACCAATCCCACCACCAGTGTAATATTCCCTCCAGCATTTTCCCAGTTTCAGAATCTTTCCAAGTTCTTAACCTGCATAGGCATGTATAATTTACTTAACATTTCTTGGTACAAACAAGGCAGAAGTGGATTGTAGAAGGGAAATGGGTGACATTGATGGCAGGAAAGTGAAAATTGTCATATCTCACAATGGGGTCATTTGGTCACTGTTTAATGGTTTACTAGGTTATTTATTGTTAGTTGAACATTCTGTTCTTGGTTTTGTCGGACATATATATATATGTGTATATTTATTTATATATATATTCTATGAGAATTTCACATCTAATTTGGTGTATTCTACTATAAAATCAGTATTAATATTATGGAGGTATCTCACTGCCCAGCCATGTGATTCAGGACTTCCAGTATTTATAGAGATAGGCTATTCAGAGCTTCTGATACACTTTATTTTACTTATATATCTTTTGTGAAAAGAAAAGTTAAATTTGGTTTGTGATGCATTCTGAAATTTCTTAATAATATTTCATCTTTCACAGTTATTATTATTTTAAACATAATACATAGATATTTATTGCTTAGAGACCACACCTTGCATTACTCTTCTGTCAGTCTCCTCTCCTCACTCTTAGAAATTTATATATTTTAAGAACTTTCATATATACATGAGCTTATATAGCATCCTATGTTAAGTTGACAAATATATAATATAAATTATCTGATACCATAAATATATTATATTTTATTTTATTTATATTTTTTGCCTTTAACATTTACTTTTCATGATTTATAATTGCTTTAATAGATGACTTTAAGTATACAAATAATGATTTAATATAAGCATATATTTCAGTTTGATTATCATAATATATTTGTTTAACATCTGCCACCATTCACAAAAGCAATTTTCTTATTACATGATGACAGCTATTAAGATACACTCTGTTAACTTCTTTCAAATATATGACTGAATCTTGTTAACTATACACATCAATGATTTTTGCATGTTAGTATATTTCAGCCAATTAACCAAATTTACCATAAATATACCACATGTTTACCAGAAAAATAAAAATAAAATTTAATGTTTTATTTTATTCATAATTCTCATGACACTAGTATTCATATCTTAAATTCCTATGTTCTGTTTCCAAAACCTTGCTTTGATTATAGTATTTCTTTTTTGTGAAATCTTTGCTTCTTAAATTTTTATTGACACCAATGTCTTTCACAGTTATACTTAAGATGCGTAGTGACAATGAATTAGGGCAATACCGGTAACACCCAGTGCTGACCTCCTTTCCCTGTTCCCAGCATGCTTCCTCTGTCTCCACCTATAGCCCTGAACTGCTTATGTATACAAGTCCCCTTTGTGTATAGCTTCTCATAGTTTAGGTCACTTGATTCCATAGTCATTGACTTTGAGTTGGATATTTAGGGCTGAACCTTTTTTTTAATTTCCACTCAATGTTCCTGAGACTGCTTCCCCTGGTACCATCCACCTTTTTTCCCTTCTCAATTTATGAGACAAAACAAGCTGATCTGTTTTCTTTGATTCTCTTGGAAAAAAGAAAAAGAAAGCAGGGACATGTCCCTATGTACAAGCTATGAATTTAAATTTAATATAAGAAAGAAAGAAAAATATAAAGAAAAAAGAAAACCACACAGAGTTAAAAACAAAGAAAAAGAAAAAAATAGGAGGGGGAGGTTGGTATGGCAATATTTTTTGCATAGGCACAGTAATTAGGAAAATTAGAAAGGAAATTCCCCTGGCCTAAGAGATGCAGGTTTTCTTAGCTTTGTTTTTTTTGGGGGGGAGGGGGAGTCACACCCAGCAGTGCTCAGGAGTTACTCCTGACTCCATGCTCAGAAATCGCTTCTGGCAGGCTCGGGGCACCATATGGTTGCCAGGATTCGAACCAATGACCTTCTGCATGAAAAGCAAACACCTTAGCTAAATTCTATCTCTCCAGTTCCGAGATACAAGGTTTCAACAACCTTGAAGAATACTCCTTTGGGAACAATTATAAGCAACGCCATGCTCATTATCGAACCCTGAGGGTTTTTTTATGATGAATGGAAATATTCTGCTTAGTTGTGGTTAACAAGGTCAGTCTTCTGTAATTAAAGATCTTGGATTTTGCATAGGTCCTAGTATGAAGTCTAGGATAGAGTCTTTATGTTTCCAGATGTTCTGCATAATCATGATTGTTACATTCAGTCTTCTGTAATTAGTGATCTTGGTTTTTGCAGGGGACAAAGGGCAGAGTGTCTTCTAATTTGATCTTACCCTTAGGTGATTGAAGTTAGGTAGCCTGCCCTTAGATCAAGTTGTTGCTGTTTCCTTATTGTCTGGACTTTGTATGGACCTAACTTGGTGCAAGATAGTGTCAGAGGTCTAGGTTAGCCAAATTCCATATTGAAAAACAAGATACTGGGTGGCTCTCTTTACTGAACTTGAAGTTTTGCTATAAAGCAATAGTGATCATAACAGCTTTGTACTGAAACAAAGACAGAATCTCAGACCAATGGATCAGAACAGACCATCCAGTGACATATCCCCAAATATATGGCCAATGGATATTTGACAAAGGAGTTAAGAACTTGAAATGAAATGAAGACAGTCTCTTCAGCAAATGGTGTTGGAACAACTTTATAACTACCTATACAAGTTAAAGATTGATCCATAACTCACTTTAAGCAAATCAACTAAAAATGGGTTAAAGACCTTGAAATTCTTGAAATTAGACCGAAAGCTATAAAGTTCATTGATGAAAAAAAAAGAAGAATACATCAAGACATACCACGAAAATGTCCTTGATGATAGAATACCAGCAGTAAGAGCTATAAGCAAAACATATACAAATGGGACTACATCAAACTAAAAAGTTTCTGTATGGCAAAAGAAACATGGGCTAAAACTCCAAGATAGCTAACTGAATGGGAAATTTTTTTTGATTTCCACACATCAGATAAAGATTCATAAAATAATCTTTTTTTTGGGGGGGGTCACTCCTGGCGGCACTCAGGTGTTAATCTCTTCGCTCAGAAGACATTCTAGGCAGGCTCTCAGAACAATATAGGTTGCTGGGAATCCAACCAGGGTGGGTTCATCCTGTGTTGGTCATATGCAAGACAAATGCCTTACAGCTCTGCTATCTCTCCTATCCCAGGTTTTGTGAAATCTTCTTATAGAGACTGTTGGACTAGTAGACCTTAATGCTAGTTACTATTAGCTAATTCTATTTCAAAATACTATGAAAATACTAATTAGTGCTAGACTTCTTCAAAGTATGTAGTAAATACCTGACAACAGATATACGATGAGTGCTAATTGTCTAGTTTTTATTTTTTAATTTATTTTTTTTACTTTTTAGATATAAAATCTTTATTTAAGCACCATGATTACAAGCATGATAGTAGTTGGGTTTCAGTCATAAACAGAATACCTCCCTTCACCAGTGCAGCATTCCTATCACCAATGCTCCCTCTCATTCCCACCTCTGCCTGTATTTGAGGCAGTATTCTACATCTCTCATTCTTTAACATTATCATGATAGTTCTTAGTGTAGTTATTTCCCTAATAGCATTCACCACTCTCAGTGGTGAACTTCAAATTGTGAGCTGATCCTTCAGGCCCTTCCAGCCCTTAAATCTGTTGTCTCTGGGCCTTATTGAAATAATGTCTTTCAATTTTTTAAAACTCATAGATGAGTGAAACTTTTCTGTGTCTATCTCTCTCTGACTTATTTCATTCATCACAATAGATTCCATGTACATGCACATATAGGAAAATTTCTTAACTTCATTTTTCCCAACTGCTCCATAATATTCCATTGTTGTGATGTACCACAGTTTCTTTAGCCATTCATCTGTTGAAGGGAATCTTGGTTTTTTCCATAATCTACTATTGTAAATAGTGTTGCAATAAATAATGGTATGAAGAAGGGATTTTTTGAATTGTATTTTTTGTTGTTGTTCCTAGGGTAGATCCCTAGTAGTGGTATGGCTGGATCTTATGGGAGCTCAATTTGCAAGTTCTTCATTTTATGTTGTATATTTATAAGGTAAGTTCTATTTTGGAGAACTTATATGCAAGAAATGTATATGGAAAAGGGATATGAAGAATTTATTTTTCAGGGGCCGGAGGTAGCGCTAGAGGTAAGGTGTCTGCCTTGCAAGCACTAGCCAAGGAAGGACCGCAGTTCTATTCCCCAGCGTTCCCTATGGTCCCCCCAAGTCAGGGGCTATTTCTGAGTGCTTAGCCAGGAGTAACCCCTGAGCATCAAGTAGGTGTGGCCTGAAAAACAAACAAAAAAGAATTTATTTCTCTGTGTATTTCATGATTTGCTAAACTTTCACTTCTCACAATTTGCAATAAAGGACAAATGAAATTACAGACTCTTCTTCCAATTTCTTACTTCTTCAATATGCCTTAGCCTGTTTGATTTCTCATTTCCCCCATTTCTACTTTCCACTACCAAATATAGTTTGAAAAACAATTATCTACTAAAATTTAAGTCGTTTAAGTCCATTCAAGTCATGTGCAAGTAGATTTTATTCATCATGTGTCACCATTCAAAGAAGTATGTTCTACATTTTTACTTTGTGATTCTGCTTTAATTGACTTCCTCTTCATTTTCTTGTGCATTGTTTAAACTTCACTATTTTGGGTCATGTTTCCTTGTTCATTGTATTTTGAGGTTGTAGACTTGTCTCCATTCCCTTTGAATGTGCATTTGTCATTGCCTTTATATTTCCTATCTTGGCTTTTTGATTAATTCTGATGATTGGAGAGCATTATAATGTAGTCCACTCTGATTGATCCAGAAAAATCTGAATAGATGATTACATCTGAACCAATTTTAGACATATATATTGCTTCTTTTCTTTGTTTTAAATTTTGATGTATTGAGAATTACTATAAAATACAATAAAATAAGATGCTAAGTTATTGCTAAATTACATGCTGTGTGGATCCTAGTATCAAATAACAATGTAAAACCCCTTCTTCAATAAGCAGGAGAAACATTCATTGTTACTTCAGCTTGTCATTGTGGTTTTTGTTAAGCATCATTAATGTGGAACTTCATCAAAATGACTCTCAAGTGGCAGGCACAAGTCTCACATATGGCTTGCACACTTAAATAAAAAAAAAACTGTCAGGCCTTGTTCACGTAAAGACCTGGAAGAGTGTCAGTTACTATATGCTGTGGTGAGACCGCAGTAAAGAATCTACCTTGGATAGGCATGCTGAAAGAAAAATACACATCTGACTTTTCAGAAGGTAATTAATTGCCCTTCATACTTCATTTATAAAAATGAAATATATTAAAAAGCTTGCTAAATATTTAAGAATCCAGATTTCAGAACACTTATTCAGTGTGAGGATGAATTTAATCATGGAACCTGTAGGACTCTTCTCATGAACTATGTTTTGATAATAGATAATTTTAATATATATGATTTCTAGATTTCATGGGCATTGGCTCTATTTACTAGGCATTGATTATATAGTTATTATACTCCCTCAATACTGATCATAAAATGAAAATGTATCTACATAATATCCTGCATACTAATATTCAAAACCACTTTAATATTATACTTCAAATTAGAAACAGTTGAGCACTCATCTGCAAAAAGAATAAACAAAAGTCACACCATAAAATAAATTTATTTTCAGCAATGGAAGATAAACCAAACTTGGGTGCAGCAACATCTGGATAAAATCTGTCATATCATATGATGAATAACATAACAAAAACCAACAAACATGGTAGAAAAATGTCTAGCTTAGGGAAAGGATATTGTCATTAAGAGAGAATTACCTAGGACCAGAGCAATGGTACTATTGCTGCTTTGCACATAATCAATCTGGATCCAATCTCTGGTACCATACACAAGTCCCTCGGCCCCACCAGGAATAATTCCAAAATGGAGATTCAGTAGTAAACACTGAGCACTGCAGGGTTTGATCACAATAGGGGCAAAATTAAAATTGATGTATTAACTGGCATGCTCTAGAAAGCAGAATCAATTGGATCTAGTATATGTTTATATGCACATGTATTCAAATATATATATTTATTCATGTGCATGTATATTTTTATATACACACACTGAAATGAATATCAGTAAAACCTGTTTATATAAATGAAGATATAATACAATGAATACACTTGAAATATTAAAAAACTACTACAAAGCAAAAATTTAGATGGTGTGAAATGTTTCATACCTTTCATAAGAACTAAAGTTGCCCCTCCAAGTCTAAATAAGTCAAAAGGAGGTACTCTAATAAACTGTAATAGCTTCAGTGAGAGGGTTTTGGCTTTACACATGACTTATTGCCTGTCTCTTTATGTAATTAAGGCTGCACTTTCATTTTATTTATTTATTTATTTAATTTTGATTTTTGGGTCACACCGGGTGACTGTCTATGCTCTCAGAAATCGCTCCTGGCTTGGAGGGGGGGTCATATGGGATGCTGGAGAATGAACCACGGTCCATCCTAGGTCAGTCATGTGCATGGCAAATGCTCTACTGCTGCGCCACCACTCCGGCCCCAAGGCTACACTTTCAAAGTTACATATTTTTTGCTTCTGAATAAATCTATTTGATTCATAGTATTGAGAAATGGTTCAATATATTCTGGAATACCCTAAAGACACACCCACAAAATACTAAGCTAGCTGACAAGGTGATATTCAAAATTAACTACCACAAGTTTCTAACATGAAATAGGTCCGTTCGGGCCCAGAGAGATAGCAGAGCAGCGTTTGCCTTGCAAGCAGCTGATCCAGGACCAAAGGTGGTTGATTCGAATCCCGGTGTCCCATAAGGTCCCCAGTGCCTGCCAGTAGCTATTTCTGAGCAGACAGCCAGGAGTAACCCCTGAGCACCGTCGGGTGTGACCCAAAAACAAACAAACAAAAAAAAAAAAACAAAAAAAAAAGAAATAGGTCCATTCATAACAGGACATTCCAAATCTTGATTTTTTTGAGATCATTAATTAAATCATCATGCATTTCATAGAATATACAAACTTGTCAACAAAGTCCATGCAAATTTGTGTAAGGTTTATATAAGTGAAGGGCTTGAATTAATAACAATATACCAATATCAATTTCCAGGTTTTGACAAATTATTGTGTTTGTGACAAATATTAACCATGGAAGAAATTAAGTAAATTTTATATAAAAGCTTTTTATTATTTTTGTAACTTATTTCCCTATTTTAATGTTTAATATTTTATATTAAAGTTACAATGAAAATGAGGAAATAATAACTAAATCCTTGATTCATAAAAAGATAGTTATTGAATATACAATGATGTGATTAATATCCATGCTTTAGTAAAGTACAATTTTTGAATGAAGTATAATGAACAGGAATCAAACATGCTAAGGAATTCAGTTCTTCATAAACCAAATAGCATTTTAATAAATTGCAAAAGATTTTGTGATATTTTTGCCCAATATCAAATCATTTGTCTCACTATATTTTCTCATCAAGGTAAAGATCTCATCATGTTATTCTCATCCATATATTTGGGCTCAAACAACATTTGGATGTCCAACATAAAATATTTTTCAAGAATAATTAAATTGTTACTTGTTTAAGAGAGACAATCGAGTGGTAAATGTGCTCGTCTTGCACATGAATAAATCAAATTTAATCACTAGAGCACACTAGGCCTGGGCCCAAAGCAGAGATCCAGGAGTAAACACTCACCATCATTGGATGTGGCCCCTCTTCCCCAATAGCTAAATCAAAATAATATATTATTTACTGCAGATAATAACATTTAGGAGGAAGCTACCAAACACAAACTATTTTTGTATGTCTTTTTCCTCTCTTCTTTTCAAAATAGGCACATAAATTTAACTGTAGTATTTAGAAGAATGATTGTTAGGGTATCAATTTAAAAATTTTCTCTAAACAAATATTATTAAAATATTTCATGCCAAACACCTACTTATTAATTAATAAAACATAATTTATTGTACACTTTTATTTGTCTAAAGCACGGTGTTGAAGATATTGAATAATTAGTGATCTTTACCCAAAAAGCACCCTTTCAAGTGCAGAATACAAAATCCTAGTTAACCAAGACCAATGTGAAATTATTTAACACTTAATCATCAATTTGTTTGTCTTTCAGTGTCTTTGAGTCCTAATCTGCAAAATAGGTAAACAAAAAACAAAATCTATTTCACAAGCACCCTACAAAGTACAGAGTGGAAAATGTATGTAAAATTGTGGAGCATGGAATTAGTTGCCAAATAGCAATAATTATTGTTTATCTGTTGTGTGATCAGTCATCTCACTAAATCTCACCTCAATACATGTGTTTGGGCCATCAGATTAAGGTGATGGCTTTTAGAACAGACTACTATGTCTCTTTGCTATGAACATGTTTCATTATCAGTCCAGAGTGGGAAAAATATTCTCAGACCTTAGGGGGAAAGGCTGTTCCTGAATCAAAGGAGTTCTCTGAATTTTCAGAGGCAAATGCATTTTTGGAAATGGCAAGGAGAGTAAGTACTCTAAAATTAGCAATGGAGCATGTTGAGTGAAAGCAGAAGCATTGGAATCAGCTACATTTATACAGTAGGATGGAAGTCTAGAAAATAATATTTTTCTGAATGTTTCCTTATCTATATAATGGAGACCTTGATGCATTTACCTGACCTATTATTGGTGCATAGTTAATATTATAGTGTTGTAGTTTTTAATTTTATCTTTCCCCTACCAGTTCTCAATGTAGAGAACTTTCAATTTTCCAATTGAGTCTATCCGTAGCACACACTCTCCTCTTAGAAAATATAATAATCATATATCATTGTTTCACCCTTTTGGATGAAAAGAGCATTATTTGGCATGACTTACTAGTAGCATAGAACCAAATAGGACCCCTATTATTTTTGTATATATTTAAAAATATCATTTGACTAACTACTTATAAATTACTAAATATGAACTTATTTTTTTAAATATGGAACACTTCACGAATTTGCGAGTCATCCTTGCGCAGGGGTCTGTATCGTTCCAATTTTAGTATATGTGCTGCCGAAGTGAGCACGTATGAACTTATTTTTAATTGAATGTTAATCTCTAGTGTATTAAAACTTAGAAATATAAAAAATAAACTGCCTTATGGATTATTAACAGTAAACAAATGGAAATTTATGAAAGTGTCTTTAATAATGAAGACACACATAATGCTATTAATGACAAATACCTGCTTATTGTGATCATATATAGATCAAAGTTATCACCTTAAATATTGCACTGATGTCTGTATTAAGCTTTGTTATCTGCACAAAAGTGTGTTCATTGATATGGAAATGGGTTATGAGGAAGAAGAGATTATCTTGGTCCCATACACCAGTAGGATGCTATGTGGGGTAGTTGAGCAGCATTGACAGAGAAAAGGAAAAGGAGTGGCAAATGTTATTCTGTTCAGGAGCTTATGTTATAGCACACTACACAGGCTGCATTGAGAGAAAGTCGGAGACAAACTCTATGGCATTTTGCCCTCAAAGATCAGTATGTCCAAGTTAACATTACTTGATGCAGTTAACAGAGAATCAAATGGAGAAAAATCTGAACTCTAAATCTTCCCTATCACTTCATATTATTTTTTATTGATTACATAATTTGAACACAGTGGTTGCAATGTTGCTTCCATTGCAGCTTTTTTTACAGTTAAAATGATGTTCATAATTGAACTTTAGTTTTACAACATATAACACCCTTCACCAGTGCACATTCCCTGTCACCCTCTATGAACCTTAATTGTCTAATTCTTAAAAGTTACTTTATGTATTTATTTATTTGTTGTTTGTTTATTTTCAGTATAAGGACAATCTATGTGGGTTGTTGAGCTAATGGCAATACAAACAAAACTCGTCTCCAATTAAATATTGGAAAATCACAGATCCATTGTGTTGCACGACAGCAACGTATCTAAAGCCTCTTTGGGAAACAAAGTTTCTAAACCAGCGGCTGAGGTATTCAGCCATGAACTGTGGGAAAAGCCTTAGCAAAAACCTTCCGCCAGAAAGGACTCACACACAGAGGTTTGGGGGGACAAAGGTTTGGCCAAAAGAGCCTAATTCTCCCTGGTTTGATCTATCTCTTAATCTTCTGAC
>PVKC010039676.1:0-12492 GCA_004027635.1 Crocidura indochinensis | reverse complement strand
GCCCCTGGCTTGGGGGGACCATATGGGACGCCGGGGGATCGAACTGCGGTCCTTCCTTGGCTAGCACTTGCAAGGCAGACATCTTACCTGTAGCGCCACCTCACCAGCTCCTAGAATTGTTAACTGAAGCTGCCCTTACCTGCAGGCAAAGTAGACAGTGATTGTTCAGCCATTTTCCCTCCCTCCTTCCTCCACCCTTACCTGGACTGACAAGTGAGGTCAGGTACCTTAGAATAATGTATTCTTTCTTGCTTTTGGTTTGGTTGAAAATTTGTTCCCTTTATGGTAGGAAAAATACTTTATTGAGTAGCTGCAATTGAGTACTTGAATTGTCGCAGCTGAGGGACAGGCTGCCTGTAGTCTAATTAGAGAGTTGAACCTAAGGTCCATGAAACAAATTTTCCAAACATTTTTAAGACCTGTAATGGCTATATCTATACATCTGGCCCACATTTCAGTCTCATATGCAAAGAGTCTGTGATGAGACTGATGTATAAAAGTTTCTCTCATTGGGGCTGGAGCAGTGGCGCAAGCAGTAGGGCGTCTGTTTGCACATGCTAACCTAGGACGGACCTGTGGTTCAATCTTCTGGTGTCCTATATGGTCCCCCAAGCCAGGAGCGATTTCTGAGCACATAGCCAGGAGTAGCTCAATGGGTATGGCACGAAAACAAAAAACAAAAAAAAAAAAAAGAAAAGAAAAGTGTCTCTCATAGCTGTCACAGTAAATGTGGCCAACATTCTGTTCTGAGCTCTACTTTTAAATTCTCTAAGCCAATACTTTTTACGTTGTCAGAAAAGAATGTGATCACTCTTCAATTTTTGTTTTGTTTTCTCTGGATTCACGAACAGAGTTCCATGAAATACTTTCTCTTCAGAAGATTAACAAGTGTAATAACACTTTTTTAAGCACATTGTAAACTGAAGTCAAGATAGCTCAACGGACTAAGTGCATGCTTTGAATAATGGAGACCCAAATTTAGTTCCCACCTCACAGAGCCCCACGTGCTTTATAACCCCAAAATAAATGACTGAATAAATTTGTTTAGCTACATTATCTTTCATGACGTTTAATGTGCTAGTGATCTGTGATGCTACTAATGTAATATGTGCCACTGAAACTTTCTTGGAGATCATTTCAAAGAAACACACCTGAAAATATTACTCTTGGACTTGCTAATAATATACATTTGGGGTTATAAAGACCAGAGGGAAGGAGTAGATCTAGAAATTTTATCCAATTAGAGGTTTGGAGATAGGAACAAGTGAGCTCTCATCTAAAGGCCTTCCTTCGCTACAAAGATCTAGACTAGGCTTTGGGGGTAATTCTGAGGCGTGCTGGTTGACTGGTTTCCTAGGGTTGAGGGCTGCCACCTGCAGTTCATGGTATACACTGTATTCATGTTGTGACAACCCTGAAATGGACAGATCAGCAGCAAAGGCATCACACAGATCAGATGAGTCACAGGAGGAAATGCATTTTGGCCAGTGGAATTGAACACCTTGATCTTAATGAGACAGCCAAGCTTCTATATCTCTGTTGTTTTTCCTGCACTTTTATTAGTCAGAAGTTTAACATAAATCACCTGAGGTTCAGAGTTGAAGTAATTAAGACTACTTGTGCTAACGAAAAAGGTGAAAGGAAAAAGTAAAGGGATTTTACAGGTGTATGGCAACACCAGGGTATCTGCTAAGAGAAAGGCTGAGAGTGAGATAAAGGCTCCAAATAAAGGTGGAAGATTGGTAGTTCAATATGCATTGCCTGTATTTGAGCCACCATACATGCTTTATGTACTTTTCTCCTTTAATACTCATAAAACCTGAGCTAGGTGGTTAATGGATGATTCCCCAAACATGACATGGGTCATTTTCCAAAATAGACCACATGCTCTCCCATAAAACATACCTACATAAGGGGCCAGAGACATAGCACAGTGGTAGGGCTTTTGCCTTGTAGGCAGCCGCCTCAGGAACAACAGTGGTTTGAATCCCGGCATCCTATTTGGTCCCCTGTGCCTGCCAGGAAATAGAGACATATATTCTGTTTATGGATTGGGAGGATTAGCATCAGTAAAAATGGCAGTACTCCCCAATGCAACCCTCTAAGGATACCCATGACATTTTTCAAAGAAATGGATCAAACACTCCTGAAATTCATTTGGAATAATAAATTTCCAAGAAGAGCTAAAGCAATCTTATGGGGAAAAAAATTGATGGGAGGTATCACTTTCCCCAACTTTAAATTGTGCTAAAAAGTAATAATCATTAGAAACAGCATGGTACTGTAATAAGGACAAACCCTTAGATCAATGGAATGGACTATTTCAGACATGATTTAGACATACAATTAATTTTTGACAACGGGACAAGAAAACGCAAAATGAATCAACGGAAAACCTCTTCACAAGTGGTGCTGTAATACCACTCTTAGGGATAAACCCTAGGAATACAAAAATACCCTCTGCATGCCTATCATTGCAGCATTATTTCCACTAGCCAGAATCTAGAAACAATCCTGAGGTCTGATAATAGATGAGTGGCTAAAGAAACTGTGGTACATATACACAATGGAATACCATGCCACTATCAGTAAAAATGAAATCACGAAGCTTTCCTATACATGGGTTTTCCTATACATAGCTCAATGTGGAAACTCTTAGGCTGAGTGAAATAGATCAGTGGGAAAGAGTTAGACACAGAATAGTCTCACTCATCTGTGGGATTTAAGAAAAATAAAAGACAGCATGGTGGTAATACCCAGAGATGAGGGCCAAAAGGACCTACACAGAATATTAAGCTTACCACAGAGTGGAGAAATGACTAATAACAACTATCATTACAATGGTAATGAGAGAAATAAAATGCCTGTCTCAAAGACAGGCAGGGGATGGGGGAGGAGGGAGTTGGGGGGTATTGATGGCAGGAAGATTGCACTGGTGAAGGGGCGGGTGTACTTTTTATGACTGAAACCCAAGTACACGCATATATGTAATCATAGTATTTAAATAAAGATATTTAAAAAAATAAATTAATTAACCTTATTAAAGATTGTCCTCTCTTTGTTGAAGCTAAGAGAAATTACCCAACATCATCATATCTGGTAAGGTGAATTCAAACCCAGCGTCATCTGAGTCTAAATTTTTAGCTTTAAACACAGCACAGAGGGGCCAACAGCGGGTAGGTGCCTTCCTTGCACATGGCGACCCAGTTTCTGCCAGGTTGTATTGGGAGTTACTTAGCTGCAGAGGTGATGCCTTTAGCCACTCTAATTAAGGCTAAAATTTATCCTTGTCAATTGTATCCTCTAATCCATGATTGCTTCTTTCCTGCCTGAGGTTATTGTACTTGTTGCTTTCCTCCTTTCAAAAGACACTTTTAGGTGAGGATTCTAAGGAATGAGGATTAGAGATGAATTCTGCTGGGCTTATAAAAGTCTTTAGGGGAAATGGAGAAATGGCACAGTAGTAGAGCATTTGCCTTGCACACAGCTGATCCAGGACAGACAGTGGTTTGAATCCCAGTATTCCATGTGGTCCCCCATGCCTGCCAAGAACAATTTCTGCGTGCAGAGCCAGGAGTAACCTCTGAGTGCTGCCTGTGTAACCTCCCCCCACCCCCAAATAAAGTCATTAGGGCAGGAATTGTTTGGTGGTTTATTTCATCAGTAGCACCAAATACAGTGTAAGATGAAGCCAGACAATAAAGATTTGAAACCACATTCTAACCCTGCGAGGGATTTTGTTCCTGAATGTGAATCTGATTCTCTCTCCTCAGCACTGCTCCCCAGATATTGCATACCAGCTCTCCAGCCCAACAGGCAGAAAATGAAGCCAAAGCCAGCTCTTCCATCTCAATCGACGACTCACAGCCTACCACAAACATCCAAATACGGCTCGCTGACGGTGGGAGGCTGGTGCAGAAATTTAATCACAGCCACAGGTACCTTGTGCATTCTGCCTGACTTTTCTAGGAAGCTCCCAGAAATTCCCACAGTAGGTGGGAGCTGGTTGCTACTCTTCCTCCTCAACACCAGCAGGCACATCATTCCAAACCACAGGAGACAATGGGATGGGAGGGGCTGAAGTCTTGGTTCTGCTTCCTTCCCTTCTGTTAAGTATGACCAGTGACTACTGTGTTCAACCTAGATCCTGTGGGTCTTTTTCCTCTTACGTCAAATTAGAGAATTGGGTTCTTTAGTGTTTTCAGCCACTGGATTCTTGGTTCATCTTAAAAAAAACAAAGTGCAGTACAGATAAAGTTGAATTGTTTTGGATGGCAAGAACAAAGCGAACGCAGCCCCATCTCACCAGTTTCCCTCTTCCATGGGTCTTTTGAAACCCACTCAGCTAATTAAGGTCTTTTCTAGAGCTGGCCTTTAAGAAGTTCTGAATTCCTGAACTGCCTCTTACATTTTAAAGATGGGGAAACTGAAGTGTGGAATCTAGTTAAGCTTAGGGGAATCTGCTAGTCACTAGTAAAGATATTTGGCATATCTTATCTCTAACATACTAGTATGTAAATGTCATCACCATTGACCAATGTATGCTGGGAAGGGAAAGCCCTGAATGGTTTGATGACCTTTGAGTATTCCTATAGAGGAGAAATCTATGAAACAAGCCCCAACAAACAGCGATGTTTGTTCAAACATTGCTTGATCCTGGGTCAGAGTGGGGAGGGCACTTGTTTTGCACATGACCAACACAGCTTTGGTCCCAGCATTCCATATGCCCCCCCCCCCCAAGCACTGCCAAATGTGATTCCTGAATGCTGGACCAGGACTAAGACCCTGAGCATATCTGGGTGTAGCCCAAAAAGCAATAAACAAACAAGCAAACATTTCTTATTCCTTAGTTTCACTTTAGGTGCTTGGAATTTAAGGGAATCAACCCATACACTGATCTGATCTGAGTTCATCTGTTTTCAGGTGATCCATCTTCATAATTACAAGGTTCAAAATAGTGTCTAGAGAAGGAATTCCAGCACTCAAAAATTAGTGACCTTCATTTGTTCCACTCACTGATGGTTTGAGTGATTCTCATGATGTACCTTTGTAGAAGTCATGGTCTGTCATGCTCTATGGGAAAAACTTTTACGCTAATTCAGAATTGTGTGATTCATATCTATCCAGTATCATGGAAGGAAATAGATACCAAGAGTTTCAAAAAGACTATCCCTGCATTTGACCTTTGGCTTGAGATTTGATTGGGATTATAGGAAAGGGATTGGGCAGAAACACCTCTAGGAAAAGGGACCAAAATCTGAACAGAGAGCGACATAAAGTGAAGAAGTAAAGTGAATAATGAGACAGAGAACAAGGGAAAAGCAGATAGTATAAAAAAACAGGCCTTGGAACCACAGAAAAGATATTGGTGCTCATCCCAAGCAAAATGGAAATAAACTGGGAAGGATTTAGGACCCAGTCTGCTTCCTAATAAGAGTTATGGCTCTTTTGTACTAGATGGGCACGGCCTGGTAGGAGACTTAGGGTGAATCTGATGCAGCCACCCACTGGGTGGGGTTGTTATAGCAGAGAATACTTCTCATCCACCTCATTCACCCCTACTTCACCAGGATCAGCGACATCCGACTCTTCATTGTGGATGCCCGGCCGGCTATGGCTGCCACCAGCTTCGTCCTCATGACTACCTTCCCGAACAAAGAGCTAGCTGATGAGAACCAGACCCTGAAGGAAGCCAACCTGCTCAACGCCGTCATTGTGCAGCGGTTAACATAACCCCCTGGCCCCGTGGGCAGCTTCACCTCCCTCCTGTGTCTCCCACGGCCCGCTGCCCCATGGGGACCACACCCACACCCCTCCCACATACCCAGCCGTCCAGTGCCACGTCTTCTCCGTAGCTCTGGGTTCTTAGATCTCAGTTGGACATTTGTTTTCTTTTAGTTGCATTTCCTGGGTTTTTGTGACGATCAATGGACTTTAAAGAAAATAATAAAAACAAAAACCAAAAAAAACACCAAAAAAATCGAAGAAATATCACCAGCATGTTGTGTGGAACCTCTCCCACTGTGTAGGTTCTTACAGTAAAGTCATTTATCTCGAGGATCTGTGGGGAGGAACTTTCCTTCCATGCTCTGCAGAAAATTGCTCATGGCACACAACATCGTTCACTAGTATGCCCACCCACAACCACCACAATGCCCAGTGGAGGATTCTTCAACCTTCATAGAGAAGGGAGTAGTAGGGAAACTTCAAGAAAGACTTTGCAGCCACTGATTCCTGTAAGAACAGATCGATTGCCAGGGTAAAACTCTTGCAGGAGGATCTTCGAAAGTGTGAGATCAGACCAGGGTAATACACATTTCCTTTACATGAAAATAATTTGTTCATGTACTCAGACCCTGGGCAACTCAGATAACCCAGGCGTTGGCCAGTTGAGATTCTAATTCTGCCTTCCTGTCCCGGTCCTATCTTCCTTCAAAGCCACCTGCCCTCTCTGGCGAGTTTCAACTACTTCTCTCTATGCTTCATGTACAGAATCTGAGTGTTCCTAGGCGGTAGATAAAGCATTAACTTCATTTGGAATCAGCTTATACCGACCCAGACGAGTTAGAATCAGAGTGTCTTAGCCTGAAATGTAGAGAAAAGTCACTGAGCCATTTGCTAATGATGCATGGCGAAATCAAATACTGGTGGCTGCAGTTCCTTTGCTACAAATGTTTATAACCTTTGCCAGTGTTCGCACTTGCAAGAGGCTTCTACTGAGTAAATTTTGAGGGTGAGTGTAATGCCAGTGCATGGCTTTGGTGTGCAGATTCTGCTTCCATTCTTCCCTTCCCCTTTTGAGTTTTGATTTGCAAACAGTTCAGGCAATAGTTCCAGTCTGGTAAAGACCTTACTCAAGTATGCTTTCTGTGCAAGTTTTGGAGAAGAGAATCACTAGGGTCTTGGATGGAAGGAAGGCTTCCCACCTCCCTACTAAGTGAACTACAGACTTAGAATCAGCCCTGACTCAGAATCTCCTGGTCTTGATTCATAATGTGCCTCAGTCCTCTCTCAAAGCAGTTATTACCAGTCACTTTCTCTTTCCTGCTTCACCCACTGCGATGAGCCAAGAACCAACACTACTTCTACCCAGAACTGGGACAGGGCATGGGGTTTCTACCCAGACCCATCCCATGAAAGAGACGTGGCTTGGTGCTTCCAATCCCAAACTGGCAGGAACTGCCGCATATGCCACAGCATTTCCTCCAGGGGAATATGTCTATGGAAACCTACAAGTGGGTCTGAAAAATCTTTGTACACTATTGTCACCTTGATCATTAAAGACCAGAATGAGGACAATGGAGTTTTGTACTTTCTAATGAGCTACTTAGAAGAAAGATGGGTAATGGGCCGGAGAAATAACATGGTGGTAAGGTGTTTGCCTTGCATGTAGAAGATCGGTGGTTTGAATCCCATATGGATCCCCAAGCCTGCCAGGAACGACTTCTGAGCGTAGAGCCAGGAGTAATCCCTGACACTGCCGGGTTTGACCCAAAACAAAAAACCAGAAAAAAAAAATTTTTTTTTAAATAGAAAGTTGGGTAAGCAGTCAGGTGTTTCCAGTACCTCATTAGTAGTCACATTTTACAGCACAAAATGTAAAACCCCAGTCACCTGACTGGAAAAAGATAAAGTCTGAATGCTTCTAGCACTTATGTTTTTGGTTTTTGTTTGTTTTTTATTTGTGAGGTTTTTCGGTTTGTTTTGTTTTGTTTTTTATTTTTGAAGAGCCACACCAAGCAGTGCTTAAGGTTTACTCCTGACTCTGCACTCAGGAATCACTCCTGGCAGAATCATTGGACCGAAGGGGAAGCTGGATTGAATCCAACCTGGCCACATGCAAGTGCTCTTTCCAGCTGTACTAACTCTCCAGTCCCAGTGCTTGGGTTTTTAACCCAAAAACATGTATACAATAATGCACTCTGACCCTGCCCCTACCCTGTGCAGTTCTTCAGGATTCCTACTTAAGTTGAATCAGGAAATAAGCTAGGTAAAGGATCTGCTTGTAACCTTCATAGTTCAGTGACCAAGGTCTAAGGCATCACCTGCCCTAGAGCCAGGGATCAGACTGGCATGTCTTCAGTTTAGGTGAGGATGCTCCCAGCCCTCATTTTCTGTTCTCGGTAGTCCATATGTCCAAGTTAGATCAGCCAGATTAGACTCAACAGCTTTTTGTTTCATTTTGTTGTTTTCCCCTTTTAAAAAAAAAAAAGGGAGACTAGAGGGGTCATCAACAGCTACTGATACTGGAGCTACTGAGTTTCTGTATTCAAGGCATTTCTTTTTGCTTGGGGGATGGGTTGGCGTGCTTCCCAGAGGTGCTCAGGCCATTCAGTGCTGAGGTTCAAACCTGGGACCTGTTTTTGCTAGAAGTACTTCAGTCCACTTTGACCTATCTCCCTGGTCCTTAGTTAAATGAGGCATTTTGAATGATCTCCCAAATTTACTATTAAATAGGGGAATCTGATGGCATTTAATTATCTGAACCAAAGATACCAGTGCATAGGACAGGTCATGATAGAAAAATAAGTCATGGGGCCGGAGAGATAGCATGGAGATGTAGCGTTTGTTTCTAATCCTGGCATAACCCATATGGTCCCCCGAGCCTGCCAGGAGCAAATTTCTGAGCATAGAGCCAGGAATGACTTCTGAGCACTGCCGGGAGTGACCAAAAAACCAAAAAGAGAGAGAGAGAGAGAGAGAGAGAGAGAGAGAGAAATAAGTCAGCCAGAGAGACAGCATAGCAGGCAGGGTGTTTGCCTTGCATGTGACCGACCAGGGATGGACCCGGATTCAATTCCCAGCATCCCATATGGTCCCCAGAGCCTGCCAGGAGCCATCTGTGAGCACAGAGCCTCTCAGTGCTACTAGGTGTGGCTCAAAACCCAAAAAAGGAAAATAAAAATAAATCAGATTCTGTGAGTACAAACAAACCAGTCAGAATGTTGCCCTATAGAGTTAAGTGAGACATGTTTGTTTGGTCCTGTAAACACCCTATGGGGTATGTCGACAGTGGAGGCATGTTGTTGCTTTCTCAAAAAGATGACAGGAAGAAGCAAGCAGATATGAGCTCTGGACTTGTCATTTTAGATCACATTACCAGAGTACCCTCCCTGCCCTTTTTATACCCACTTGTCCCCACTCAAGCTTCCTAAAACTGACAGTTCAATCCAGAGAAGCAAAATGCTGTTCCCTCTGTTGTGATGGTTAGTGTCTTCACAGGAAACAGCCCGTGTGTGTGCACACACAAACACTGACGACTAGAGGTTGTTCTTTATTAAAATGGGTTTTTAATCTTGTGTTATGGGCTAGATCTATGCCATCCAAGAGATGGCCCATTCCTGTCAGTGACTGTACTCAAGCCAGGATAGGGAAACAAGCTGTCCAGAGTAGTCCATAGAAGCAAGTTTCTCTGCTTTTCAAACACATCTCTCCCAGGGAACTCACCCTCATCTGTATTCACTCCATCAGCAAGTCCTCTAGTGTCTGCTGCAAATTCATCCCAAATCCAGCCATTTGTCATCACCCTCCTGTGATCTCCCAACTCATCTCCACCTTTATACAGTGCAGCAGTGATGCGTACTAGTCCTCTTGCTTCCACCCTTACTTCAGACTATACACAGAAGAATCTAGAGCCCTCCCCTGATGGCCTCCAGGGGATTTCCATGCCCCTGGGAGATCACTAAAACCTGAAGTGCTTGTGCTATGGCTCTTCCAGATCCTGGCTTTCTTTTTTTTTTTTTTTTTTATTATTATTTTTTTTTTTTTGGTTTTTGGGCCACACCCAGTGACACTCAGGGGTTACTCCTGGCTATGCGCTCAGAAGTCGCTCCTGGCTTGGGGGACCATATGGGAAACCGGGGGAATCGAACCGCGGTCCGTCCTAGGCTAGCGCAGGCAAGGCAGGCACCTTACCTCCAGCGCCACCGCCCGGCCCCAGATCCTGGCTTTCTGGTGCATCTTAGGTATGTGTGTTTTGACATCTAGATGGGCAAGCCCTTTGTATTCTTGAACACCAAGCAGTGTCTGACATTGGGGGTCCTCAATAAATGAATCTCAACAGTAGGAACCCTAACGCATCCTCCCTACCTGAGGATGAAGATGAGTTCTCTGGAGTCTCCAGCATATTAGGTGCTTAGATGACTGCAGTCCTTCCCTTCCAAAGCAGGTTCTCTTTCAGCCACAGGGTGGCATCATACTAAAGAGCACCTTGAATCTCAGGGTCTTTCCAGGGAAGGTGCTGACAGGGTGGGCTGAAAATTAGCATATGTAAATAGGAAGCTGGATGTGAAAGAATTACACCCCAGCCCTTGTCCCACCTGCCTGGACTAAACAAGGAAGTTTATTAAGATTCAGTGACTCTGGGGCCCGGGAGATAGCATGGAGGTAAGGTGTTTGCCTTTCATGCAAAAGGTCATCGGTTCGAATCCCGGTGCCCCATATGGTCCCCCGTGCCTGCCAGGAGCAATTTCTGAGCATGGAGCCAGGAGTAACCCTGAGCACTGCCGGGTGTGACCCAAAAACCACAAAAAAAAAAGATTCAGTGACTCAAGCCCGGAGAAAGCCCAAAGGACTAGGGTGCATGCTTTGCCAGTAGGAGGCCCAGATTTTATCTCCAGCACCTGCCAGGAGCAGAGTAGGAGCACTGAGCCGGAAGTAGCCCTTGAGTAATCTGCAGATGTGGCCACAAAACTAAAAGTTAACGAAGAGGATTATTACTTTCTTAATTGTTAAAACACCTAGAGCCACCAGGCAGATGTTCTTAGGACCATTTACAACTCACTCGAGTCTACAAGCATCTTGCCTCATGTAATCTGACACCATCCCAGAAGTATGGTGGGGTAGCCCCCCCCCTTTTTTTTTTAAGGAAGATATTGAGACAGCAATGACGGGATTTCCCCGAAGCCACAGTAAATGAAAGGCAGAACCAGAATTTCACTTCCTTACTACCTACTTACAAACCCATGACCCTTGACTGCCAGCTCCACTGCTATGAAAAAGACTGGTCTAAGGACCTACAAAAGGGACAATGAGCAGGGGAGAAGCAAGGCAGGGGAAACTCAGGGAAGGCTCCTCAGAAGACGGGACTTCAAGGGGCCAGAGAAGAGTATGTAGGAAAAGCATTTTCCTTGCATGCAGTCAACCCAGGTTTGATATCAGGCACCACATACAGTCAGTAATTCTGGAACATAGAGCCAAGACTAAGCTGGAGCACAGCTGAATGTGTCCACCCCCTCTAGAAAAAAATAAAACTAAAAGTAGGGCACCTTGAACTAAGGTGTGAAACTATCAGGTAGGTTCTTTGCCTTTTAGGCAAGAACAGGACCAGAGCAATAGTACAGTGGGTAAGGCCTTTGCATTGCACACAGCTGATCTATATATTCCCCAAACGCCACCAGAAGCGATTCCTGATTGCAGAGCCAGGAGTAACCCCTGAACACCACCAGGTATGACCCCAAAGGCAAAGGCAAAAGGGCTTTTGTTCCTCATTTGAACTCTACCTCAGGGACTGGAGAGATAATACAAACAGGTACTGAGTCAATTACCTTGCATGAAGCTAACCAAGTTTGAATCGCCAAAACCATATAGTACAGCTAGTGGGGTATTTTTCTTGCATGCAGTTAACCTAGTTTCAATTCCCAGAATTCCATATGGTTCCTGACCACTGTCAGTTGTGTGATTCCTAACTGTAGAGCCAGTGGTAAGCTCTGAGCACTGCCAGGTGTGGCCTCTAAGCAAACAAAACAGAATTTCAGGGATATATGAAAGTTAGTGTGGGAGGTAAGCAGATCTGACTTTGACATAGGTTCTCTTTCATACCAGGTATGACCTTGGCTGAATCATGAACCTCTTGTTTCTAACATAAACTAGTACCAGGCACGGCATCTTGTCCCCCCACTAAAAGAGAGTAGGATGGGAAGAAGTTTTCTCAAGAAAGAACTTTTGAGATTGTGGGTGTTTCTCAGTCTACATGTTTAAGACTCTGTGTTCAATACCAACCCAGCACTGCAAAAAAAAAAAAAAAAAAAAAGTTTCTCATTTGTTTTGTTTTGGGGACACGCAGCAATGCTCAGGCGTTATTCTTGACTCTGCACTCAGGAATCACTCCTGAGAGATCATAAGCCGGATGGCATACGGAATACGGGGATCCTACCCAGGTTGGAGACTGCAAGTCAAGACCCTTATCTGCAATACTATTTCTCCAGTCCTCTCTTGCTTTCTAATGAAATTTAGAGCTGGGCCCAGAGAGATAGCACAGCGGTGTTTGCCTTGCAAGCAGCCAATCCAGAACCTAAGGTGGTTGGTTCGAATCCCGGTGTCCCATATGGTCCCCCCACCCCCACCCCGTGCCTGCCAGGAGCGATTTCTGAGCAGATAGCCAGGAGTAACTCCTGAACACCGCTGGGTGTGGCCCAAAAACAAACAAAAAAAGAAAAATGAAAGGAAGGAAGGAAGGAAGGAAGGAAGGAAGGAAGGAAGGAAGGAAGGAAG
>PVKC010039675.1:0-12492 GCA_004027635.1 Crocidura indochinensis | reverse complement strand
GAAAGAAAAGGAGAAAGGAAAGAAAGAAGGAAGAAGAAAAGAAAACCTCGAGAAGGAAGAGAGAGAAAGGAGAAAGAACAGAGAGAAAGAAAAAGAAAGGAGAAAGAATAGAAAGGAAGGAAAGAAAGGAAGAAGAGGAGGAGGAAGAGGAAGAAGAAGAATAAAGAGAAAAAGGAAGAAAGAAAGGAAAGAAAAAAAGAAAAATAGTCCGGGCATGTAGGAGACCTAGGCAGAAAAGAAATTGAGATGGTTGAGGCAGGGAGAAGGTTGTGAGAGTCTGCAGAGAGCCTGCAAGTTCCATCCTTGAACCTAGAGTTTTTCTTCTGACTTGTGCTGCAAGTGAGAAATGAGTTTTAGCCTCATGAAAGGAGTTGGGGGCGACCAGTGAGACACTGGAGAAATGAACGCTGGTGGTCCTGAACAAGATTAAGCAGTTCTCAGTCAGTCGTTGGGAGGATCCTTGCCTTCCCATCTGGGGACACCATCAGGCTTTCTTGCAGCACACACACACCCACTTTTTTTTTTTTCTCTCTCTCCTCCTTTAGGTGAGTACTAACGGCATCATCTCCACCCAAGTTTTACCTAAGGAGGACCAGTACTTGGACCAAGATTTCCCCACCGACTTCCCATCCATGGCCCCCTTCCTGGCCGACCTGGACACAAGTGGGGGCTCCGGACAGGTGATGTACCGCGAGGACAAGACCCCTGCCGTACTGGTGCTGGCTGCCAACTTTGTGCACATAGGCTTCCCCGAGACAGCCTCGCAGTTCACTCCCAACCACTCTTTCCTGGTCACCTGGAAGCAGGTGGGCGCCTACCAGAAAGACAGAACCCCAGAGACTCCTTCCAAAGAGGTGAGTGAGCTACGTTGCTTGGCCACTGAGCTTCTGCCAGGATGGCCTTGGCTTCTGTATTGGAACCCAGACTTTGGCTTGGCTTGAAGCTTCTTTCTTCTGATGTCTACTTTGGTGGCGCTAAGGCTAATGTGGTGCCCAGTATTGCTTTTTGAAGTGAAGACAGCTGTTGTCTCCAGGCTTTCTGGGTGGGTGGTTATTAGTGTAGCAAGAAAAACTATTTTGGGGATGTGAACTCTGGTCCCAGCCCAACAGATCAGAACACAAGTTATCATTTACTGTTTAGAGGTTTGTTTTTTCGAATCACCTCTTATGCAAGAATTATTTCTAATGATATGTTTATTGAAGGAAAAACATCAGAATATGTAGGCAGTTGAACAGAACTGCTTATTTTCTACCAGGCAGAGAAGACCACCCTTAAACATTTTCATGTGTCTCCTTCAGTTTCTCTTCATATCAGTAGTTGTCACTGCCTATTAATATGAATTCATTTGGCATATACAGTTAGCAACCTACTTATTCATCCTCACTAAACCTTACTAAATAGTATGTTGGAATACTACATTGTCATTGGATATATTTCTGCAACATCATTTACAATGTCTGCATACTATTCCATCTATTGTATTTGCTGTTTTTTTTCCAGTGATCATTAAAATTCTTTTCCATTTTTAGCAGTATAAATAATTTTGTGAGGTACATTACTTAAGTGAAATCTTTGTATATATCCTATCACTCCTGATAGTGCTCTAGGGATCATAAACAGCGTTTGGGGTTGAACTGTGATCAGCCACAAACGAAGCAATGATTTAATCTTTCTGGCCCTAGGTACTAGGTTTTGGCAGGGAGGCTAGTGGGAGGAACTCCCAGCAGGGCTTAGGGACCCCAGCAGCCTGTTCAGAGTATATATCGCCAATCTCTGACACTGAGCTGTCTCCACACCCTGTACTTAGAGTACTACATGTGGTCCTGGAATTGAATTTAGCTTGGCACATCCTATCTCTCTAGCCCTTTTAATGCATGGGTTTGACATTTAAAATATTTAATTCAACAGCATATATTCAATAATAATAATAATAATATATTGTGTACCTTCTTTGGTGAGGCTGAGGGTTGGGGAAAGATGAATAAGGTAAGATTACTACCATTATATTGTATTCATTCATTCATAAGTTAAAAATGGACTAAAATTAAGCATATTTATAGTATATCAATGATATCTATGGTACCTAAAAACTTAGAAAACATAGAAATAAAAAGAAAAGAAAATTATTGTATTTCCAATAGTCATGGGGATCTCAACTGCTCTATTGTAATTTCTGTTCTTTTTCCTAAATATATACCTTACATGTCATTTTTGGTGTGTATATAAACATAGTTAGGTTTTATCCACTCAAAAATCTTTTCAGGGCCCGGAGAGATAGCTCAGCGGTGTTTGCCTTGCAAGCAGCCAACCCAGGACCAAAGGTGGTTGGTTCGAATCCCGTGTCCCATATGGTCCCCCGTGCCTGCCAGGAGCTATTTCTGAGCAGATAGCCAGAAGTAACCCTTGAGCACAGCTGGGTGTGCCCCCCCCAAAAAAATCTTTTCGGTGAACTCATTATATGATAGGACTAACAGAGATACCATGAAAGAACACTTTCTCTCTAGGGTTTTGCCTAGGAAGGTTTCAGTGAGGAAAAGTTTCACATCTGAGTTGTATAGAGAAGAACAATTCTGTGTGCTAAAGTGTCATGTTGGAGCATTGCATATGTATCTTCTTACCAAGTTTGTGGAGACAGATATCTGGAAAGGTCATCATAGGTGCAGATGATGGGTGAATACTAGAATTGATTCTTTGGTAGGGAGTAACCTGAAGGTTTGTGTGTGAGTGTGTGTGTGTGTGTGTGTGTGTGTATGTGTGTATGTGTGTGTGTGTGTGTGTGCCACACCTGATGACACTCAGGGGTTACTCCTGGCTATGTGCTCAGAAATCGCTCCTGGCTTGGGGGACCATATGGGACACCCGGGGATAGAACTGTGGTGCGTCTTAAGCTAGAGCCGGCAAGGCAGATGCCTTACCGCTCCGTACCACCACTTCAGCCCCAGCCTAAAGTATTTTTAATCAGATTTATTTTTGTTATTGTCCAGAGTGTGTTTTTTTTACTGTACTGAGAAGGTTAAAGCTTAAAAAATGGTTGACCACCTAGCTATTATGTTTTTTTTATTCAATTTATCGTGTTTATATTGATCAGAAAATGGTCGACCATCTAACTATTATATGATTTTTATTCAACTTATTACATTTGGCTGTATGCAAGGCAAGTACCCTTTCCTCTGCATACTCTCTCCAGCCTTCCCCCTCTAAGTGATCTTTTAAAGTACCCTATATACCCTCCTCCCCTTAATTTAATCCAGAGTTTCTTGTGCTTTTTTCACTCATGACCTTTTTCAGAGGAGAAATTTTACTTGCCCCTGGAGTTAAAAATAGGTATACAAATCAATCATTCACTGATAATAAAATTTTAAATTATTGTATATTTCACAACCCCCACATTTAGTAATATGGTTCCGTGGTAGCCTGTGACCCACAGCTTAAGAAGTTAGGTCTCAGACTTAGTGGGTATGGTTGCTCAGTCAATCTGTCTTCTCCAACATTGGTTTGGCAAGACCAGCTTCTGTTTATTTTTTTTTCTTTCTTTTATTTTGGGAGTGGGATGAGGGGCATACCCCCCAGCAAGACTCAGGGCCACTCTTGGTGCTTGATGGACCATATACAATTTGGGGATTGACCTGAGATTTTCTACATGCAAGACAAACACCTCAACCTGCTGTACTATGTCTCCTGCCTACTTCTTTCATTTCTTAATGTTATATAGGTACAGGAAAGGAAGTGACTGGCATAAGATCCTTTAAATTCGAGGCTTACTGAATCACAACTTCTATTTGGGAATTTTATCATTGAAGAAAGTATGGAAAGACTGTCAGTTCTCTTACTTTACTAATTAGAATCATGCTGCAGGGGCCAGAACCATAATAGCACAGCAGGGATGGGACTTGCCTTGGATGCAGCCAACCCGGGTTCCATCTCCCAAACCTGCCAGGAGTGGTTCCTGAGCACAGAGCCAGGAAGTTACTCCATCTTCTTTGTATGTCCAGGTGTGGCTCAGAAGACAAAACAAACGAAAACCAACATAGAATAATGCTCTAGACATTGCTATATATTCAGTTGACTTCAGAATTTATATCAAGTAGGAAGAGGATTGGGATTCTATTTGGAAAAACGACATTTCTTTCAATTATTCATGTTAAAGTTTCTTCTGAATATTTAAAAAGAACCCTGTAACTTGATCTTGTCTTAATGGTTCTCTAGAGGAACACTTTGGCAAACAGTAATCTGCTATGCTTGAAGAACAGTGTGAGTTCAACATGGCTTCCTTAAGCCTTGGTATTACTAAATGTATTTTGCAAAGTTACTGGAAATTTGAAGGTATCAGAGGAATGGCATCTTTGCCATTTCAAACAACTTAACTTATCCTTTCTCTTTGCGGATATTCATTTTAGGTGTGACTAAGTAGTATTATGATATTGCAAGGTGCAGCTTTGTCTAAAAACATCCAAGCAAATTGTCTTTAGTCAATCTTATTCTTATATTTCTTGAAATGTAACCTTGGAGCCCAGAGAGATGATATATCTAGCAGGGTGCTTGCTTTGCACTGGCTGGTCTAGGTACGATCCCTAGCACTTTATATGATCCCTCAAACCTCACCAGAAGTGATTCTTGAGCACAGATTCAGGATTAAGCCCTAAATGTCTCCAGGTGTGTCCTACAACTATAGTAGTAGTAGTAGTAGTAGTAGTAGTAGTAGTAGTAGTAGTAGTAGTAGTAGTAATATAAAATTACTGACAGAATTCTATCCCTAGTACCCTATATTGTCCTCTGAGCCCTGAGTGTAGAGCAGGGGTCTCAAACTGGCGGCCCGCGGGCCGTTTGCGGCCCTATGTACAACATTTTGTGGCCTGCGGCCAGCCTTCAAAATCGCAGTATTCGTGATTATTTGCTTACCGAATAATCGCAATAAAAATCACATTAGTAACAAAAATGTCTCATTAAACATTCATATACCCCAAGCAGTTTCGTTCGGGGTACGCAAATGTTTAATGCGATTTTTTTGCTATATTTTTTTATTAATGCGATTTTTTTATTGCGAATATTCGGTAAGCGAATAATCGCGAATACTTTGTGCCTAGCGCAGATGTCATTTCCACTACTCCTGCCCGCTGTCCCCGCCCCCTTTTTTGTGAAATCCCTTATGCGGCCCTGCCTCACCCCAACTTTGCCTCCTGAGGCCCCCAGGTAAATTGAGTTTGAGACCTCTGGTGTAGAGTCAGAAGTAAACCTTGCTTACTGCAAAGTATGACCCTAAAATCATCTAATCAAAAACTAACATTTATCTGCCCCACAATAAAACACCAAAAATATACAGACAGCAGGTATTAAAAATGACTAGAGATTTCTAAAGTGCGAGTTAGTGAGGGAGTAGCATTAGAGAAATTTTATTTCATTGTTGCTACTATTTTAAGGGGTTGTGATATGTGTGTGATGAGGAATGTTTTAATTTCCAAGTTGAACTAACAGAACAAACTACAGGAATGAGGCAGCAGGAGAAATTATTCTAAATGAGGGTGTGTCCTAAGCCAGAGAAATAGTTGAAGGAAGTCATGGGATGTAATGGCCCCAAATACCATATTTCCACCTAGGGAAAGTGGGTCTGGACCAAGGAGTGAAATACATGTGGCCAAATAGCAATCTGTCTCATTGAGGGGAGAAAAGGAGGAGAAGAGAAGGGGGGGCAGGAGGGAAGGGAAAAGAAAGTAGAGAGAGAGGAAGCTGAAAGGGAGAAAGAAAAGAGAGAGGGGGAAGAGAGTAAGAGAAAGAGAGAACAAGAATGCTGCCTTCCAGATTACCTAAGCAAGTCCCGCCCTGGTTTGCTTGATACATATTAAATAGAAAACAAAGCAAAAAAAATTTTTTGGGGTTTTGGGGGTAAAACAAAATTGTATAAAACACAGATCCAGGGACCAGAGCAATAGCACAGTGGTCGGGCAATTGCCTTGCACGCAGACAGACCTCAGTTTAATCCCCACCATTCCATATGGTTCCCCATGATTTCTGAGCATGTAGCCAAAAAGAAAAAAACATACAGAGAAAACTGGGATGATCTTTTTGTAGAACCAAGTTATAAATTGTAAACCAACAATAAAGCAATAACCATACATAAGTGGAAGGTTGCCCACTGGAGGCCTCAGTGTGGGGACACTTTTGACTTGTTTCAAAAAAAATATGTGTCTCTAGAGGAAGGACAGAAATCAGGAACCATAAAAGCAAAACATTGGTGAGACCTTTAGTCATTGAGAGCTAAGGTCCAGAAAAGGGGAGGTCTTTGATTTATCTGAAAGAAATAAGTTGGTTCTGGGGTGAATTTGTTTTGTTTTGTTTTGATGGTATTGTTTTGTTTTGTTTTTGAACCACAGTTAGCTCTTAGGGCTTACTCCTGACTTTGTACTCACGGATCACTGCTAGTGGGGTTTTGGGAATATATGGGATGTTAGGGATGAGCACATGTCAGCTTATCTTATGTACCTTTCAGGCTGGTCTGAAAGAATTTAATTTGAGTCTGTGATATAACTATGAAGACAAAGTAAAGACATAAAGAGTAAAGATGAACTTAGTCCAAAAAATTCTGATGTTTTGCTAAAGATTTCAAAAAGATATAATATTATGCTTTGAGCTTTTACCTTTATTTATTTATTTATTATATTTAGGACAGAAAAATGGAGGGAAAAATCAGGCCCATTACAATGTTCATGAGAAATGGAGATTTTTTTAAAATCTTCCTTGCGGTACTGTGAATCATAACACTAATAATGATGGCTTTGTGCATACATCATTCCAACACCACACCTGCTGCTGGAGTGTGGGGAAATGGAGATTTTCTCCAAGGTCTAGAGGTTAGCATTTATTCCAAACTCTGGAGTCAGAAGTTCATCAAGCTGTAGCTGTAGAGAATGTGTGTCCCTGAGGAAGTTTGGAAGGAAACCTTTGTGTACTTCTAGAAGTCACTCTACCTTATAGTTTCTTATTGTAAGTTGTGTGGGTAAACCCCTTTGGGATAGAAATGATAGAGTTCTGTTTGGTTTGGTTTGGATTTTAGGACCAATGCTGGAAGTACTCAGGGCTCTCATGTCAGGAGTGAGTGTCCCCTGAGATGTTGACAGTTAGGGGTCCAAATGTAGTGCCGGGGATTAGAAGGAATGCCAACTATTAGCAACATGTAAAACTCTCCTCTCTTTCCCCCTCTTTCTTTCCTCTGTCCCTCTGTCTCTCCCTCTCTGTCCCTCTTTCTCCCACTCCCCCTCCATTTTTCCCTGCCTCCACTCCTACCTCTTTCCTTGTCTCCCTCTCTCCCTCCATCTCTCCCTGTCTTCCTCTCTCCTTTCCTCTCTCCTCCCTCCCTTCCACTATCTATCCCTCTATCTCTCTATCCTTCTATCTTTCTATCCCTCTATCTCTCTATCCATCTCTCCCTCTCTTCCTTATCCCCCTCCATAGTTCTTATTTTTGTTATTTGCTAGATGGCTGATACTGATTAAATGAAGTGTGGAGGCCATGTTCTTGCTACCTGGAAGCATTGATTGTGGACATGCTGAAAGGGATCTTAGACTCCCATTTACTTTCTGCTGAGAGCTCTGTCTTTTCTCTTCCTGATAAGAGAATGACAGTAGTCAAACACTCACCTTCATGGCTCTGTTTGCTTCTGCTTCTTACCTCCTTACAGTTCTTTCATGGTCTATAGATCTCCTTATCTTATAGATTTCCCTTCAACATTTAACTGGAAGTTTCTTCTATCTTACCTTTACTATGGGCCATACGAGCTTTGAGAACTTTGTTGGAAACAGTTCTTTCTCTTATTCAGTGGTCTGCACTCTGACAAGAAGTAAAGCTCTGAAACCGTTGGGCATGAATGACTGATATAGTCTCTATTACATAGAGACATAAGGCAGAACAGCCTTTGTTTAATATTTGGCACAAGTGATCACTCTCTGGTTTTAAGACATTCTAGAAACATTCCTGCCTCTTGTATTTAGGAATGTTTGACTTTGTGGATGAAACCTCAACAACTCTAACTTTGGTGAGGCCCCTTCCTGTGTTTGTGTGTGTGTGTGTGTGTGTGTGCATGTGTGTGTGTGTGTGTGTGTGTGTGTGTGTGTGTGTGAGTGAGTGAAGAAAACAGCAATAATTATAGAATTAAAAGAAAGAGTATAGAGTATTTTGGATGCTTTCCCTGAAAAATATTTGAACACCTGAATTCTTTGTCTTATAAGCAACAGTTCAAAATTATGCTTTGAATTAAATAGTGAAAGGATGAGTTCACACTGGAAGGGACTTGAGCAGTGGACAGGGAAAGAACAAGGACAGAATTCAATTCAAGGCACAGTTCTCTTGCTTGCTGTTTTATTTCATGAATAGTAATGCTCTTTTACTGGTAAATAAAGTCTCTAAGAGTAATGTTATTTAGGAAGTGCTAGAATGTTTCAAATACCTCTGTACTGCCACACTCAATTCTACAGGAGCCAGATTTGGTGCAAGGAGGGGGAGATTAATTAGATGGGTTCTCAGAGTCCTAAATATTTACAAGATCATTTAAAGGTAATTGAACATGGTCAACAAGTCATGGAAAGGGATCACAGGTAGCTGGATGGAGATAAAGATGAAGTGACTTGCTAGTAAGATGAATGTAAATTCAACTTGAAAGAATGGATTGTGGGCCACCCTGGGTGTGGAGTCTGACTGTTTCAGGCTACTGGAGACTCCTTTGGGTCTGCTCTGGCTCCTGCTGTGTTTGTTTACATTCACAGATTTCTTCTAGGATGCTTCCCCAGTCCAGCCCTAAGGTCTCCCACACACATTCTTATTTATGGACTCTACCCCTTGCTAAATTTGACATATGGCTATTCCTGTGTCCTGTCTCCAGTCTCTCCCAGGAAGTTTGTTGTTCTTGGTCTCTTGGCTTCATCAGCATTGAACAGCATATCCTAGAGCCTCCAAGCTCGTGAGTGTTTGAATTCAAGTATAAAGCCATTGGCAAATAGAGGATACACAAAACGAGGAGCAGATGAATGAGAAATACCCATACAAGTGTTCTGGAGGGTCTGAAGCAGAAACAAAACCTACATTGAATCAGAAAAACCGTAAGACCTCAGAACAGTGATAGGTTTCAGGGACTGTGGAGAGAATCCCTCGACATCCCAGCACTGACAGTACAGAGAATGTGAAAGGATGTGAGGAAGTTGCTAGGAACTTTTACTTCAGAGGGGTTGGGAGCTGCTTATAAATCACTTTGAATGTCATGCTAACGGGTAGCTTAGCCTACAGGTATCAGCCATCAGCCACCAACCATTGGAAGGATTATTATTTCTATGTGTGTTTTCCCTATCCTGGAAGCAGCGGGCAGAGCATTGGTGAAAGTGCCAGAATAAAGGCCTTTTGATGAGACTTTGCCTCACATTTTATCTGTCACAATGGTGAATGAATGAGTGAGTGAATGATCCAGATGAATACCAAGAATCTCGGGTTAGGATTGTGGAAAACACAAGTTAAATCTGCTACTTACCTTCATTCCTCCGAGAGGTCCAGAAAAGAGAATTTTGACTCCTTAATATGTATTGAATTATGTTTTTCATCTGTGTATTTAACTTATGATATCTTTGATTATTGTATGTTAATAAGAGATGATTATCCTTAGGTAATGTATGAAATTAAAATTTGAAGAAGACATTATTATATTATTATATATAATAATCATTATATATGTATATACATATATGCTTATACATTTGTATATATTACATGTAATTATATATAGTTGTATATATTATATATAATTATGCAGTCATGTATATTATATAAATATAATTATTATATATGAAAAAGTTTGAAAAATATCATGAGGGAGAACCCTTGCTATTTCATTATGCTCTCTTTGCATTCTGTTTTATTTTTCTTTCATTTTTATTAATAATATCTCCTCTTTCTTTGTTTACAGGTGAATACTTTTCAGGCAGTTATGGTGTCTAATAAAACTGATACATATGCCCTTTTCCTTTATCCTACTGATGGCCTTCAGTTCTTTGAAACACACCCCAAAAAACTTAACAGTTCCAAACTCATGCTTCCACCTCGGGTGGGCTTCTGCCGAGGGCATCTAAACGACCAGAAGGAGGGACCCTTTTTCAGATTTTCTTACGCTGAAGGGATTCTGAAAAATCTCTCCCGGTAAGTAATGCAGATTGTAGCCCTTTTCTGTTTGAATAAAGATAAGGGGACTGAATCATAGCTCAGTTACTTCCAAAGGAGGTATCTATCAAGTCAAAACCAGAGACTAAAGTGGGAGAGATTAGCAGTAAGGTTCTTGTCTGACATGTGACAGACCTGGGTTTGAGTCTCTGGTACTACCTAAAGTCCCCAGAGTACCGTTAGGGGTTGCTCCTGAGCACAGAGCCAGGAATACACCTTGAGCTGGGTGTAGCCTCAAAGCCCTCTAAAAAACAACAGCCAGGATTCAGTTTGACTCTGGGAGAAGAAAATTTCCCCAAATTTCAGAAGGTGTTTATCTCCTACCCTAGTGGGTAAATATAAACAGAGCTCTGTGTGTGCATAAACATATAACCACTGAGACTTGCTATGGAAAACAGTGCTCTTGAAAACACATAAAAACATCTAGTGACAGAACTTCCCAGAGGGAGGTTTTTCTAGCTTAATCATTTCTCAGAAGGAAACATTTTTTTGGTTTTTGGTTTTTGGGTCACACCCGGCAGTACTCAGGGGTTACTCCTGGCTCCATGCTCAGAAATTGCTCCTGGCAGGCACGGGGACCATATGGGGCACCGGGATTCGAACTGATGACCTTTTGCATGAAAGGTAAATGCCTTACCTCCATGCTATCTCCCGGGCCCCGGAAACATTATTTTTATAGATAGGTGTTAAAGTTAAAAGTTACTGGTATTTATTTTCTAAAGTGTCATTTATAGTAGTATTGACATTAATGTTGTAGGTTTCCTTTGCTACTGTACTATACCAGGCTGTTAGCTTTGTAGATGTCTCAGGATTTCTATATGACTTCACTGTCTGAAATCCTGCTGAATGGTTTTGCCATTCAGAACTGAGCACCATCAGGGTCCCATTGTCAGTAATAAGTCTTTTAGTATTTTGTCACTTCAGTCTCCAATTAGTGCAGTAATATGGATTAATTTCAAGGATTTTAGAAAGTTTCTTTTCATTTATTCTTTTTGTAAATATGGGTCTAAAGGCCAAACAGCACATGGGTTGCATAGTCTCCCTTAATTGCTTCTTGGTGTTATTGCATTATTTCTAGGGACATTACAATTATTTGTTTGCAAAACATCATTCATTTTTAGAACTTGTGAGTTACGCAAAACATATTGACTATTTCAAAAAGGGATCACAGTTTACTTTCTGTGCCCATTTCCATCAATTAATTGTGATAGCAGCAGTAGCTAACAACAACAACACAAATGTGCATACGTGATGGGAAGAAGGAATGAGATGAAAGGGAGAGGATTGAGAGAAAAGAAAGATATATATTCTTATAATTATATTAAAAATGTTATTGTCAGGGCCCGGGAGGTAGCATGGAGGTAAGGCATTTGCCTTTCATGCAAAAGGTCATCGGTTCGAATCCCGGTGCCCCATATGGTCCCCCGTGCCTGCCAGGAGCAATTTCTGAGCATGGAGCCAGGAGTAACCCCTGTGCACTGCCGGGTGTGACCCAAAAACCAAAAAAAAAAAAATGTTATTGTCATAGAGGTCCATATAAAATGGCAAGGGCTTATCTAAATGAATAAAGACATCCTGTCTTATAATTTAATAATTAAAAATTATAATTGCACCAGATAAATGTATTACTATCATATAATCCTTTACTCATATATCTCATTTACTTTTTAAAATTCAAATATTAACTAATAGCTTATTGGTTTTATAAGTACACAAACTAATTCGACATTTGTATATGTTGTGAAATGATCACCACTTCTACTAGACAACATATTACCATACCATAGTCCATTACATATTCAACCGTATTTTATGCCTAATTTTGAAAAAAAAAAAGTGATATGTGGCCATTATGTGAGACTTCTCATAGAGTTATAAGCCAATTTTTGAATAGTAGGAACAGTATTTATTTGATTGTAGTGATTATGTGGTGAAGTAGGATATAGAAAAAAGTTGTATAACTTCTTTCTGATGGTGAGACCTTTTAATACCTACTAGCAATATCTACTAGATATTTTAATATCTAATAGCAACATCTAACATGTAACATTGTTACATGTGGTCATCATGCTGTACATTATTTCACTGTATTTTCTTCATTCAACCCCATTTTGGGCACCCACCATTCCGTTTACTAGCTATTAATGAATGTTTCCTCTTTTAGAACCCACAAGTAAAAGAGATCATTCAGTATTTATTTTTAGCTATTTTATCACATAATGCCTTCATGGTGTGTTTATTTGCTGTAAATGGTAATATTTTCTTTCTTTTCTTTCTTTCTTTCTTTTTTTTTTTTTTTTT
>PVKC010039674.1:0-12496 GCA_004027635.1 Crocidura indochinensis | reverse complement strand
CCCCCCCCCCCCCCCCCCCCCCGTGCCTACCAAGAGCTATTTCAGAGCAGACAGCCAGGAGTAACCCCTGGGCACTGCTAGGTGTGGCCCCAAAACAAACAAACAAACAAACAAAGAAACAAACAAAAAACCAATCCCATTCACATTAGTGTCACACAAACTCAAATATCTTGGAGTCAACTTAACTAAAGAGATAAAGGACCTGTACAAAGAAAACTAATAAACTCTGCTTCAAGAAATAAGAGGACACATGAAAATGGAGACACATACCCTGCTCATGGATTGGGAGGATTAACATCATTAAAATGACAATATTCCCCAAAACATTGTTCAAATGTAATGCAAACTCTCTAAAGATACCTATGATATTCTTTAAAGAAGTGATTCAAATACTCCTGAAATTCATTTGGAACAATAAGCACCCTCGAATAGCTAGAGCAATGCTTGGGGAAAAAATATGGGAAGTATCACTTTCTCCAACTTCAAATTGTATTACAAAGCTATAATCATTAAAACATCATGGTATTGAAATAAAGACAGACCCTTAGATCAGTGGAATACTTGTGTAATCAGAGAATGTGCCCCAGATACACAATCAATTAATTTTGATAAAGGGGCAAGAAATGCAAAATGAAGCAAGAAAAGCCTCTTCAACAAGTGGTGTTTGGCACAACTGGTCAACCACTTTCAAAAAAGCAAACTCAGACCTCCATCTAACACCATGCACAACGGTCAAATCCAAATGGATTTAAGACCTTGATATAATACCCAAAAACATAAGGTATATAAAACAACACATAGCTTAAAACACCCCATGACATTGAGACTAAAGGCATCTTCAATGCGAAAACAGCACTCTCTAAACAAGGGAAAGCAGAGATAAACATATGGGATTATATAAAGCTGAGAAGCTTCTGCACCTCAAAGGAAATAGTGCCTAAAATACAAAAGCCACCCACAGAATGGAAGAAACTATTCACTCAATACCCATCAGATAAGGAACTAATATTGAAAAGATACAAGTTTCTGACAGAACTTATCAAGAAAAGCATCTAACCTCATCATATAATAGGGAGAAGAAATGAACAGACACTTCTTCAAAGAAGAAATACATAAGGGCAAAAGACACATGAATAAATGCTCCACATCACTAATCATCAGGGTCATGTGAATCACACAACAATGAGGTACCATCTCATGCCACAGAGACAGGCACACATCACAAAAAATAAGAATAATCAGTGATAGCAGGGATGTAGCACTGATGATGGGAATGCTGTCTAGCCCAGCCTTTATGGAAAACTATCTGGAAATATCTCAAAAAACTAGAAATATTGAGCTCCTGTATGATCCAGCTATACCACTTCTAGGAATATACCATGGGAATGTAGAAATACAGTGCAAAAATTCTTTCCTCACACCTACATTTATTGCAGCACTATTTACAATAGCCAGACTCTGGAAACCACCAAGATGTTCTTCAACAGATGAATGGCTAAAGAAATTGTGGTACATATGCACAATGGAATATTATGCAGCCATCAGGAGAGATGAAGTCATGAAATTTTCCTATACATGAATGGACATGGCAACTATTATGCTGAGTAAAGTAAGTCAGATGGAGAGAGACACACACAGAATAGTCTCACTCATCTATGGGTTTTATGATTGTAATAATGCCCAGAGACAATAGAGATAAACACACAGTTCTTGTCCAGAATGATCATTTCCAACTCTCATTGTTCTACCCTCGCTGCCCTGCTCTGCTCTTTGTGACAGGTTCCTTACCATTGACCAGTACTCCTGCCCTTTGTCTCTATATCTGTATCAATATATTTATATTGATATATATTGATATATATCTATACCTCTATAGATATGTATTAATATATAAATATGTATATGCATATATATCAATATATTTTGATATTATTACCATATTATCTTTGGATATTATCATAATTTTATAATATATATTGTATATATTAATACATTATATACAAATACCATTTTTAAGGGATAAGATTTCACCATTCTCACATTTGGCTTTCTTCCCATCAACAAATACAGTCATGCTCTGAAGCCAGGTCTCTCATTGGTGTACTCACCAGAGATCTGGGTGACACGCTGATTCACTGACATAGAGATCCCTAAGTAAAGTGTTAAAACAAACAAAAAAAAATAGAAGCATTTTTCTTCAATTATTCAAGCCTGCAACCTTCAGGGCAAAGACTGGATTCCTTAACCCATCACTTCTGTGTAATGCAAAAATCAGATACATTAAAAGGATGTTCCAGGGGCTGAAGGCTAGAACCTGTTTCTAGTGCAGTGATGAGTATACTGGGTTTTTCAGGAATAGCCCCTGCATCTGGGCCCCTCTCATTCCCCAGACCTAGTACCATGTAGTACCAAGCCAGGGTCTCTGTGAAGCTTGAGAATTGAGGTCAGAGCCAGGAGTTTCCTGCTGGCTTGAATGCTTATTTTACTGTTACTTGTTCTCTCGAGGTGACATTTTAGTATACCTGCTGAGCTTGTGCTGGGGACAGCCACTCCTTGGGGGAATATAAATGGCCAGGAGCAAGCAGGCTCAGCAGGATTGAGCACTGTTGGAAGTCAGTTTCAAAAGATCTTCTGCTCCCATAGGCTGCTTACCCCCCCTTCTGTTGCTGCTACTGTGTGTGGGTCACTGTACTAATGTCCTGGACACATACGGTAGTTTACTCCAAGCAAGGCCTGTGTGTACATGGGTGCAAGCCCTCCAGGCCTGGGTGTGTACAATGGAGGGGCTCCTGCTCTAGACCTGAGTATGTGATTTAGGGGTCATGCTCCAGGCTTACTCCTGGTTGGGTGATACTTATGCCTGATGTAAGGATTTACTGCACCACATAGTCCTCTCTCTCCAGAAAGCACCAACTTCCACATCATCACCATCAGTCATGAAAGCATACAGTGGGGGGGGGGCAGTCTCGCCCCTCAATCCTTTGCCCCATCTGATCATATATCAGCCAGCAAAGAAAAAGGCAGGATACAGGACATAAGCATGCCATAGATTGAATCTGAAGGATACTTTAGAACTCAATTCTGATTGGTAGGTTGCAGGGGAATATTCAGGGGTAAGTCTTTGACCTTGGCCTTTGCAGAGATTCAGAGGGACAGGTGGGCAGTAATGATTGTGCAGTTGGCTTTTCACTGATGGGACCAGGCACACATCTGTGGTCTGCGAGTGCTTGGCGGTTTGAGCATTTGACTTTGGTGGGGATCTTAGAAAGTGTCCATAGGGAAATACTTTCTCCAGTATCAAGCTTCAGAACTGTTGTACAAAGGTCAAAGAGCCTGTATGAATGGTCTACAGCAGAAAGAAATCCAGTAAGAGAACTTGCTGAAGGACATAGGTCTTTGTACTTGACCCCAGCATGAAAGGAGTATGGTCACAGAATGGAGGAGACTGGCTCAGGGAGATGAACAGTGCAGCCCATATGTTCATGTGGGTGGTGGCACTAGCTGAAAGGAAGCCAAAAAAATGAATGTCTTGTCCAGAAGAGGGAGAGAGGCAAGAGATACACCTAGGCTGGGAAATGAATATGCAGGAATGGGACTTACTGGCTCCAGGATTCTCAACCCTGACCCCTTGATGTACATATGGGCTGAAAGACCCTAGACACAACACTCAACTCTCAGGTGGAGGAGGAGGAAATGGAGAAAAAAAATAGATAGGGATAGATAGGGGAATATATAGGTGAGGAAGAGGAGGTAGAGGAGTAGGAGGAAAAGGAGGAATCTCTTTCTTCTGAGTTGTCTGTTTCCCAAGCAGAAAAAGAGGTAAGCCTTGGATGGCACAGGTGATGTAAGCTAGGAATTATGGCTGCTGACTTAAGTTGATAGTGAAGAGGAGTCAACTTGGAAACCCTCCAGATGCACACTGCAGAGACCCCCATCTTACTCATACAGCAACCTATCAATCCAAAAGCTTTGATGCTGGAGTACCTTTCCTCTGAACTTGGTGGCCTCCTCTAATCAAGGAACCAATTTAGGCTCTTCTATGGACATGTGCACTCTTTACATGGGATCAGTACTAGGATCATCCCACACAAGGAGCCAGGCAAGTCAGGGACACAGAAGAGTATGGTCAACCAAACAACAGAATCCTTCTCTGAATGGAGGTCACTATGGGAGGGTCAGAATATAAATACATGGTAGTTCACTATCTAGATGGAATGTACATATAATGAATGGAAGGATGGATGAATGGATGGATGGTTTAGCAGTGGAAGATTGGATGGTTAGAAGGCTATAGGGATGATGAAGAAAACACAGATATATAAAAACTTTGGTGGGTGAAACGGTTGAGCGATCAATGGAAATAAGATGAGTAGGTGTATGAAAATGTGGGTGAGTAGAAGAGCAGATGGGAAGTGGAATAAGTGAATAGATGAATGCAAGCAGGTACCTATTATTTTACTCTGTGTTATTTGTTATGAAGAAGAAAAATAACTATTTACAAGGGTATATAGGGACAATAGGAGAAGTTAAATGCCAGGATTCTAAAGGGTAAGGCTCCCAATTCTCTCTGTCTAGTCACATGAACAGAGGTATCTTCTTATCATGAGGCTTTTTATCCACAAACAAACAGGGATTAATCTCTGTGGGATGTTTCCAGTGAGCATACACATAGCATTGGTTTTGGCAAAAAGATGTGTACAAGGGTGGGTGGGGTTAAGGGCAGACCTGTCTGCCTACCCCTGAGACCCTGAGAACAAAATGGTCCTAAAAGTCTGACAGTAGTGGAGAGAGAAAGGTGTGATGAGGACATTAGGAGCAGAAAACTGCAATTCCCCAGGAAGTAACTTGGGGCCTGCTGTGTGAGGGCAGAAGGAGATGGTCCAGATGCCAAGGGACATCAGCTGACATTCCAGGATGGAAGTAATACAGGTCCCAGAGTGATAAGATCAACCCAAGGAGGGTGGCTGTGTTCATAAGGATGGAACTGACAAGTGTTAGGGATAAGTGATGTGATCCAAACCCTCCAATGTCTCTGAAGGAATAGTGGCATTGCAAAGCAGTGGGCAATTTCATAGAAACTCATACATAAACTTACTAGATGGCCCATAGACCTCCTCCTAGATGTATACCAAAGAGAACACAAAACAGCTACTTAAAACTGCATATAAATGCAATTCAAGTGCTTGCTGTAGAGCTCAAGCAGAACACACATGCAGAGTCCATGCAGAGGCTTGGGGAAGAGAAGTGAGGTGTGAGTACATACTTGAATACATTTTTGACCACAAACATGTGAAGGACAGTCTGCTCTAGTTGAAGGCAGCACAGTTGACTCTCAAAAATAGGCTGAGAGAAACAGGCATGAAAAACCTGTGTGAACTTTCACCCCTTAGCAACCGTCAGAATGCCTAGACTTAGCAAACCCGGAGAGTGGAATCCATAGTTGGTTGGCAGGAATGCAAGAGGGAGTAAGGAGTGACTATTAACAAACTGCAGAGTTTGTTCTAGAGTGATGGTCTTTCTCATGACTTTGGGAATAGGTAGCAATCAATGAATGGTTTATTATGTAAAGGGTGAGTTTTATGGTGTACAAATTTCATGTCAATTAAGTTATCTTTTGAAACAAGAACTGTTCACTGGAGTTGTTCTTCATGGGCTGTTCTTGTAAGTGCATTTTGGGGCTAAAACAGAATTTTAGGTGCTGGACACAGGTTCAGAAAAAAGAAAAAGTTAAGGAGTGTGGAACCCAGATCATTCAAGTCTAAGACCTAGGAGGCAGTCAATTCTAGTCCTTCCTGACTCTTCCCTTTATCTCTCCCAGCTACCTTTACAGAGTTCTTTGTGTTTCTAAGAGGGAATATAATGAATAAATCTCTGCTCATAAATAGAGAGTCGTGGGCATGAGAATCAAAGGTCTAGTACCAAGCTTTGCTAGCTCTTTCCTGACTCCTCTTTTGACCTCTCCCAATTTCACTTCCAGAGTTCTCTGTTTCTAAGAGCAGAGACAATGACTTTGTCTGTAGTGGACCAGTCAATCTCCAAGTGGAGAACTCCGAGTGGAGAATGAGGGGTAACAGATCTCTCGTTCTGCATGATGGTCCAATAGCCCTTGCCCACAGAACACCCTCTACAACATAGAAATAGCTCAGCACCACAGCTGAGCCTCATCAAGCCACCAAATTGTTCTAGATCTATAATTCCTGGAGTATATGGCAGCATCCAAATCTTCTCATATACTGACAACCCAGTAACAGCACAAAAATGGGGGAGTGGGGAATGTCAAATAGCAAACTACCAAGTTCAGTGAGTGAAAACAATAACATTGAACTCTTAACTAGCACCAGCCAATTCAGAAATTTCTCAGACAATGATTTTAGTGATGTCATTGTAAGATATAACAATGATCCCAAATGGATTTTTTTGACAATTCCATGTGCCTTTTTGTTATAACAAACATTATGAAGTAAATTGGAGCCTTCTAAAGTGTGGGATGCTTGGGTGGGAAACTGGAAAATTGATAACAGGAAGATCACATTAGTGGTGTGATATTGGTGCTGAGAAATTAGATACCTGAAAATAGCTGTATTACAAATAACTATAAATTGTGGTGTTATAATAAAATCAATTAATTAAAAACAAGATGCAAAAAGTTCAAAAAGAAAGTAATTTGTATTTGGAAAAAGACAGTCAAAGCATTACTTTTTTATTGAGGTTTGGGGCCACACATATTGGCACTGAGGGGCTACTCCTGTCTCTGCACTCAGAAATCACTCCTGGCAGTCTCAGGGGAACATATAGGATGCCTAAGATCAAACAAGTGGTTTGGCCACATGTACAGGAAACATTCTATCCACTGTGCTTTCAATCCAGCCCTTGTGTCAAAGCACTTTAACCCATGACCTAGAGAAGAATTCATGTAAATGTTTATTTAGATATATATTTTTCTTATGTTTCATATATTGGTATGTTTTGTTTTATTAGTAAGAACAAAATAAATACTAACAACAGTCATTTGCTTAGTAATAATCTTATATAATAATGTTATCATCTGAGATTTAAAGTTGCACCTAGTAGGGCTATTTAATTTGTAGCATGACTGTGATTTTGTGGGTGTCTACACTGACTATTTACTTGGGCATAATTTGGAGGTTATTCTAAATCTGCATTGTATCAATAATGCTTCAGAACATCTCATTTATCTAACTGTGCATATGCTTAGCAATTGTATCAACTTCAATTTAGATTTTAGAATTGTGAAGACACAAGCTGAGATAGGCTTTGAAGCCTCCAGTTCAAGCAAGTAGGGTGTCCTTATAGACCAGATTGTATCAAGCTGCCCTGGTAGTGTGATTTGGATTGGGCTTGCTTGTGAGTTTTCATTTGCTGGCTATGAGGGCCTGAAAAGTTCTGGTAAAGCTTCAGGACAGAAATGGAGACTTAGAAGGACCCATTAGGGTGTCTACTTCAAACTGCTCTGAGTTCCAGGACAAATCTCTCCCTAGACTGTAGCCAACAGGGGACTCAGCTAAGCATGAAACTGAGAAAAGGGACAATTAAGTTAAGTCAGGCTAATTGACGCTGAGCCTGGCAGGCATTTGAAGGTGCTGAGTTTGTCAACCTGGAGACATTGTGGCTCGGAGTCGGGCAAATGCCATGATCAAAATGACACTTAATCTCTCTGTAATTAATTGAGGATCTATAAAAATAGCATAATTGGCAAACGGTTCTACAATTAGCATATTAATACCATGACCCTTGCCAGGTGAGCCGCTCAGATTTCCATGTGTGGGTGTTGTGTGGGGACCTGGGGCTGTGAGGCTGATCAGAGCAGGGAGAGCTCAGCTCTCCTTTATCCCATCCACAGGCTGCTTTGTTTCAAGACAAGGATTAGTGCTAATAATTTCTCCCCAGGGAAGCACTATCTAAATCCGGGGTTTCTGCAGAGTCTGTAAATACAGCCAGAGTCCTGTTGGGGAGCAGAGAGGAAAAGCATGCTAAGTAGGTCAATCCCTGTGCTTTGTGCGCCAACAATGACGGAAAGCATCAAAGTTGCCATGTTGCTTGGGCGATTGTTTTCTTTATATTGACCAGGTAAGCTAGAAAGCCAGGAGGGAGGTGATGGATGACATAAAAGAAAAAATCAAAAGATTCCTGGAGCCAACATAGGAGAATAAATCAAAATATAAAAACATGTACAAAGCCTAAACAAAATGACATCAATATGGCCATAGAGTTAGTCTGATCTGAGTTTCCAGGCAGGGTCCTTCTCACCTTTGTTTAGACTTACCTTGTATTCAATGGCTTCGAACCTATGCCACATAGTCTCATGGTAGACAACACCTACTTGGATACATGGATATTTGGCAATGGCCCTGCTTTTGGTTAAGTCCAGGAAACACTGCTAATCCAACTCCACTCATGGTAGGGAGAACTCATGGTCCACTGTGGATGAGAGAACTTGGAAAATAGACATGTCTATTGAGTTAATGAATAGACACCCCTGGCTCTTTATCCTTGGAATCATGTGTAAAATTAGGAAGTGACTCCTAAAGAGAATCCATGGTTAGCGAACTACTAGGCATATGGAAATGTGCTTATAATGATTTAATAAAAATAAAGAAAGAAAACAACGAAAGAAAATTTTTTCATCTTAACTTGTTATCAGAGAAATGCTAATCAAAACAGTGCTGAGAAACCATTTCACATCAGTGAGATTAATTTCTATCAACAAAACTGGAAACAACTGGAGTAGAACTGTCACTTGATTTGGGCTCGTTGAGAAACAATACAGAGATGTCTCAATGTTAAAAAATAGAGCCTCCTGTGTCATAGCATTACTTAGTATAAAAGCCAGAATATGAAAACAACCCAAATGCTCAGACAAGTGAATGGATAAAGAAGTTGTGCAATACAGCTGGAATACTAGACACCTATAAAAGAGATGAAATATTGAAATTCACTGCAACGTAGGTGGATTAGAGAAGTCAAGAGAAGTAAGTCAAAAGCATAAGGACAAATACGAGATTATCTTACTCATCTGAGGTTTATAGAGGAAAAAGACAAGTAATGGACAATGACTAATCCTTGGCCCTGATTACAAAACTGAGACTACCAAAAAAGGAGGAGTGGAGTTGGAGTGAATAAAGATAAGAAGAAGTAGAATTAATATAAGGGCAGAATTCTAGGCATATTGATGATGGTGAGATACTGTAACTGTACATAAAGAACATAAATGTTAGCACTATTGCAAAACATGGTACTTTAACTACAACAATAAAAATATCTAAAAATTAGGGTCCTGGATAATAGATGGACAATAGTGATTACACAAATAAATGATATTTAAATAACTCTGAATAATTTAGGGAGGGTTGTTAGGGAGGTTTTCCTAATGGAAGGCTTACTAATGAAAAGGAATGGCTGATTCCTATGTGCAAACAAGGTATCAAGTTCTCTGTCAAGTATTTCTACTGAGTTCTCTCTCACACCCATCACCCATCACCCAGGTGAGTCAGCTGAGGTTCAAAGATTTTCCAAGTATGTGTAGCTAGCCAGATAGTAACAGAGAATTCTTATTCTGACAAGTTAATAATATAGGAGCAAACATAAGCCAACCCCTCTTGGAATTGACTTCAGTGTTACTATTATGAATTCATTTTATCTATAGTACTAAGTAGGAAGTGTGACATTCTTATAGATGTTCAGAGAAGGTCAGTGTATTTTTTCAAGGTCAGTGAGTTCATAAAAGTTGGGAAGAAATGTTGCTTTCTGAGTGTCTACACGAATGATGTGTGAATAAAAGAAGATAATTTAATTTGATAAGTCTTTAAAGATACATGTGTTGTTTAAAAATATTGAGACTATGTTGGTAGGGGGATGGTGAGGACCCTCTCAGCTAGACTCAGCTTGGCTCTTCTCGGCCTCCACAGTCCCATGGCCTGGAAGGTCTGAAGGCGCAGAGTGACAGCAGAGAAATTCACAAAGCAGTCAGATGAAGTTCCAGGGGTCAGCAGCTTTATTTCACAGTCCTAACCGCCATATACATTTCCTCACATGGCTTCTATGCCAAGCCTTTTCCAAGCAGCCACTTCTCTGCTCCTTCTCTGGCTCTCTCTGCCACTGTCCCCCTTTCAGCTGTTCTTCAGGCTTCATTGCTGACTGGGCTCCCTTTGCTGCTTCTTCTTGTTGATTCTTCTTGTTGATTCTCTCTGCTGATTCTCTTGTTCATTCTCTCTGTTGATTCTCCCCTTCTCTCTAACTTTCCTTATCCCTTTATTCCCACAAGCAGACACCTCTACCTGTCCATTCCTGATCATTCAAATGGGATAAACAAGAAGTTGGGGGAGTAAATATCCAGATACATGGACAAGTCTTGGTGACCAGGAATTAAGGTGGGAGCTGCTCACTGACTCCTCTGTTTAAGAGAAAAGATGCCTCTCGGTGGCATATCATTGGACAAAACCACAGTTATACAAATGTGACATGCTGCAAAGAACTCAGTGTGTTCTACAGAAAAGATCTTACTGACTCTCCAACTCTAGAGTCAACTATTGTTATTTTTATGAATTCACAATAGAGGAATTGAAGGAAAGTAAAATATTTGGACCTACATCTGGAAATGATTATTTAATTTATCATCTTAATTGAGATAATTTTAATAGTGAAAAATGTGGTTAAAGAATATTGTTGGGACAATCTGAACAGAAAGATTTTTGAGGACAGTGAAGAGGAAAGGATTTCTAATTTCCATGACCATGATCTTGACTCTACTTTCTCTATTGGCCATGGCCTTCTCCTCACTTTGAGTCCTGGCTGGGCAGTTCCCTTCGTGATATTTCCAGGCACCCATATTATTTTCTTGTTTATCTTTTAGTTTCTTTTGTTTTGAGCTGCACCCAGTTATACTTAGGATTCACTCCTCATTTTTTTCTCAGGGTTCATTGCCAGCAGTGATCATGAATGGGGAAGTATTTGTAGTACCTGGTTTAGAACCTGAGTCAACTGGATCCAGGCTGCCATATTGTCAAGAACCTAGATTTTCTCTTGACTTGAACTACTCCTGGGTATTCCTTCATTGTCAATGTCCTTCGTGGTACACCATCGCCTTCTTTGCAAATTCCTCTTCAATCTTCAAAATTCCATTTATCCACATGTCCTTGAGCAAGCATCTATGTATACAGCTTTTCCTCAATATATCAGACTCTTTTATTGTTGTTAGAATTATTTTTTAACTTTTTACTCAGCTATGAAGTCTCAAGAGCAAGTACTCTCCAATGTTACTCCAGGGCCAGCACCTGGTTTGTTACTCAAAATGTTTTTAGAACAATTTTAGAACCCAAATTGTTTTTAGAAAGGAAAATCAGAGGAAAGATTGTTCTCATAGGAACTGAAGATGAATAATTCATCAATCTCTCCATCCATCCATCTATCCATCCACTCACCCACCCAGCCATCCATCCATCCATCTATTCATCCATCCATCCATTTGTCTATCCAACTATTTACCAAGTGTTCAGTTAAAATTTATTTCTAGGTACTGGGACTATATTTGCAAAGACAAAGGATGGCTATGGTTTTGGTTTCTTCAAAGGAGCCAGATGTTATGTAAATGACCAACTTTTAGTCATAAAGTCTACATCCAAGAGAGTAAACTATGCATCATGAGGATGTAGATTCAGCCAGGATGCTCGCACATATAAAGGCTTACCCCCTTCTCTGTAGAATTCATGATTTACAGTCAGAATCCAGGCTTATAACTACAAGAACAATTTCCTGCTGATCTCAGCCTACTCCTCTGATCAGATGATGTAAAAGGAAGTGGAGTGTGAGGGTGGATCATCTGCTGATAAGATTTTCCTAGGAGTTCTGTATAAATTCAATACTTTATCTGCAAGGTTCACTAAATGATATCATTTAGGGCCAGAGAGATAGTACAGTGGTTAAGACTTACATATATCTTATCTCAGCTCAATTCTCACACAAATTTTAATGATTTCCTGAGCACCACTAGGAGTGATCCCTGAGCATTCAAGAACAAGCCCTGTGCTGCCAGGTGTGGCTCTGCAGTGGAAAGAATTTCAATCCTGTCTTCCTTAAATGCTGATCACAGACTTTCTTGCTAGACATCCCAACAGTCTCATTCCAAGAGGAGAATTATTTTTCCTCCTCCCCCAATCTCCCCTGGACCCTCTGCCAAAGTTTTTCATCATTGAAGCATCCCATTTACAAAATAAGAAATGATTCCCCTGGCTACATGTTTCTGGGATGGAAAGTTGTGTTTCTGCTGTGCCCAAGATTGGATTCGTTAATAGCAAACTCTCTTCTGTTTGTGCAAATGATCCTTGCTGACAGCGATGGGCAGGGATTTTCTTCTGAAAGAGCTAATAGATGCCAGAACCAAGGAAGTCCTCTCCAAGCTGCCTTCCTGGAAGTCCTAAGATCTGCTTTTTTTCTGCCAGAGAAATAGTACAATGGCAGATGCTTGACTTGCCGGGGACCC
>PVKC010039673.1:0-12487 GCA_004027635.1 Crocidura indochinensis | reverse complement strand
TGAAGAGGAGTGGTGAGAGCGGACAGCCTTGTCTTGTACCAGAATTTAGAGGGAAGGCTTTTAGTTTTTCTCCGTTAAGGATGATATTTGCTATTGGCTTGTGGTAAATGACTTCAACTAGATTGAGGAAGGTTCCTTCCATTCCCATCTTGCTGAGAGTTTTGATTAAGAATGGATGTTGGACCTTATCAAATGCTTTTTACTGTCTCTAGAAGGACTCCTCTTATCTTTTGCTTATTTTAATTTTTGCTCCCCCCCCCTTTTTTTTCTTTTCCTTTTTTTTTCTTACCTTCAAACAGAACCACATAACTCAAACCATCCTGTTCTGCCTCACAAATTGAAGGGTAAATAAGGGAGGGCACCAAGACCAAACATTCATATGAACATTGAGTAGAAATAAAAAATGATCAGATTTAAACAGAAAATCCAAAGCCAGCGACAACAGAATCGATACCTAATCTACAACAGGTTAGATACAGAAGGGACCACTTATACTAGCAGCCCCAGGGGGCAAAGGAGGGGTGATATGGGATGCATGCTGGGAACAGGAGTGCAGGGAGAACAACATTGGTGGTGGGAATGGCCATGATTTAATGCCACTATGTACTTAAAATACTACTGTGAATGATTTATAATCCCTTAAGATCAAAATAAAAATTAATTAAAAAAGAGAAAAAGATTGAAAAAAAGAAAAAATCTTGACTTTATAAATGAATAGCCCTTAGTACTGTGAATGCTTTGGTTTCATTTTTTAACCTATGGAATTTGTTTTCTTTTTTGCTATTTTTTTATTGAACCACTAGGAGATAGGCAGTTAGTGGTTGAGTTTCAGTCATACTATGTCCCAACACTTATCCCTTCACTAGTGTACACATGATCCCAGTGTACTCATATCAGACACTCTGTGTTATTTACTTTTATTCTCTTGGTGAGGCTCCCCCAGCACATAGAGATGAGCATGGTGACAGGTTCCCTGCTAGCAACTCTATAGATATTGTGGTGGAGCTATATAAATGCGTCAGGGATAATTCTTGTGATGACTGACATGTAAGCATCAGCATATACACATGTCTTTTCACTCTCACAAGTACCCAACAAGATGGTGACTCTTTGACTTACTGAAGGAGAACAGAACATTATAGAAAAGAGTTGAATTCAACCCAACCTTGGATCCCATCTATGGAAACAGCACGGTTTTCTACACCAGCACTGGAAATCAGACTTCTACCAGTGAAGGCACTAATGCTGCTCTGGCACTGACTTAATCCAGAGTGGGTTCATATAACACACTGACTACTTGATAACAGCAACAACCTGCTTATAGGACAGGATTCTCTGCATCGCCACCTATTGGTAAGGTAAAAACAGAAGATGCTCCATGTCACTCTGACTTTGACATAGGATCTGTACAAAAAAACAGGATCTCAAATTACAGAAGCCTGACAGCAACAAGCATGATTGTGAAGAGCTTTTACTGTTATCACAGAGAAAGACTTGGGCTTAGACAACTTAGTATGCTCTTAGTTTGTAGTTGGTCTTATGTCAGGATGCTTTGTGGATAATATCTCCCTGTTTTTAGGCAAAAGGTTTTTCCTTTCTATTTCCCCATATTTTGCTGTGCCTACTAAAAAAAACTTCCACTTTTTTATAATTTATTACATATTTTTATCTACTATCTTCTAAATTGGGGCTCCCACCTTTTTCATAGAACCTTAAGACACAGATTACTTTATCTTACCACATTTTCTATAAAATTAAGAAAGGAATAAAGAAAGGTTGAGGTCCAGTGACCAAATGGTCTTGGTTGCATTGGCAGAAAACAAATAAGAATAGAACTAAATATCCAAAGCAAAGTCAATAATAATAATAATAGAATAAAGGGACCTAAACTTTAACATTCTAAACTTAAATGGACCTAGTATACTGGCAGGCCAAGGGGCAAAGGGTGGTGGTATAGGAATCACTCTGGGTCCATTAGTGGAGGGAGGTTGATATTGATGGTGGGAAGGGTCCTGATTCATTGTATATCTGAAATTTAGCTATGAAGAACTCTGTATATCACAATTGTTTTAATGAAATAAAAAATTTAAAAATTGGATGTTTGGAGACATTGGTGGTGTGAGAGGTCAACAATTTTTAAGTGTACATTCTTTCATAAGGTGCAAGAAATAGCAACATCTTGCATGGTAGTTCTGACACTGTAAAAAGGTACCTGCAATGCTCATATGGCAACCACCACAGGAACCCTCCTCCTAATATTTTTATAGCCCTGCCCCAATATCTATGTAGCAACTAGGAGGAATAAGGCAACATGCATCTGGTTATATGCTCAGGGAGTCTCGCCAAAGAGCATACATTCAAGACTAGGGCAAGGTCATAGACAAGAGAGTGCTTGATGGTAAGTGCATCAAGGAATATAAAAAAGGGGGAAAGGGAGACAGTAAAGAGGTTTTCTTGTCCAAATTATTAACTAATCTAGAGTTAAAAAAATGAGAGAGGGAGATTTAAAAATCTAAGGAGCGGGCTAGAGCAATAGAACAGCAGGTAAGGTACTTGTTTACATGAGACAAGGTTAGATTCTTGGCACACGATATGGTCTCCCAAACCTGCCAGAAGTGATCTGCCAGAATGCAGACCTAGTAATAATTTCTGAGCACTGCTGGTTATGATCCAAGGAACAATCTCACATGATGGTGAAGACCTTAAACTCATTGTGCAGGGAATGAAAAGAAATTCAGTTCTGATATAAAGTGGATCAGAAATGGATGAACCTGGGAAACAAAATGTGGTGTGTTCAGGTAAGGCAAGGACACCTATAGTTATTTGAGCCTCAGAAAAGAGATGCAACTTTTTGATGAGAAGACCCACAGAAGGAGCAAGTGTGAGAAGAGGCAGCTTTTAGGTTGCTTTGAGATGTGTTTCAACCTGATTCAGCTCTGCTTAGGCTTGTTCTCCACAAGAGCTGTCAAAGAGGTAACTCAAAGTTTTTGTTGGTGAGGTCAGGTTAGTGGAGGTGATCGGGGTTAGAGTGAGGCAGGAAGAGGAGGAGGATGGGAACTACAGTTTCTTTGGTAGAAAGGGATGACTGTAGGAAAATCTGGAGAAGGTTCTGGAAAAGAGTGCCAGCCTCAGACAGCTCACACTTGGGCTCCACACCTTTCTAATGAGTGTGTTGGAGGCAACTCCCTGACTTGGAGCTTCTTCTTTTGTCCATGAAGAAGCTGGGCCAGATCATAAACTTAATAACATATGTGAGTTCAGTTAGTTGTTTTCCTGAAGGAGAGGGGGGGATGCTGAGGATTAGTATCCACAAAAGCAGCTGTAAAAGGAAGGAAGTGTGGTCCCTTCTGGAAGATGTGGGGCTTGGCTCTTGATGGTGGGAAGGAATAAAATATGGAATCCTCCTCACTGCTGCATAGATTCCCTCAGTCACTTTCTTACCTAGAATATTCCCCTCCTAGCCACTAAGGTTTTGCTCATTTTCCATCTCAGTCCCCAAAGCTTTATCTTCCTAAGCCAGTGGTTCTCAAATAGTGGGACACCACCCCCCAAGGGGAGGTGAGGCTCCATAAATGGGGGTGCGTTTGACCTTGGCAAACACTGTCATAAGAAGCTAAGCCCCGAGTTTATGTCTCTGTGTGTCTCTGGAGCTGAGAGTTGCTATGTCCTGCTTCAAACCCCCCCCCCCGCTTTGAAAAGCTATGCATTGCAAAATGTGCTTATTGCAGCCATTCATCCAGACATCACTTCTGATGAAAAAATCAGCTCAAATTATTTTATATATTTTTGTTTTGCAGTTAAAGTTTTTTTAAAATAAAAATACTATTTACAATCACTGGGGGGTGTGCAAAAAATATTTTCTTCTTCCTAGAGGGGCATGAAAGAAAATAATTGAGAAGCACTGCCATAAACAAACTGTCATTCAAATTAGAGCTGCCTCTAGGCTGAAGAGCCTGAAGAGCTAGTGCAAGAGTAAGGCAGTTGCCTTGAAAGTGGCTGAATCAGGTCTGATCCCTGGCAACCCATCTAGTCACTGGATCACCACTAGGGGTGATCCCTGAGTACAAAGTCAGGTGTAAAACCTGTACACTCTAAGTATGACCCCAAACTCAAAACAAACAAAATAAGACACACACTCACACACACACACACACACACACACACACACACACACACAAATAGGACCTGTCTCTACCTAGATGTGTATCTTCTCTACTCACAGGATCAATGTAGGTATCTGATCTGCTCTGGACAAAATCAAGAGGTTTTTCGTTTGATTTTGCGCATTACCCAAATATTTGTGACATGTGAAATCTCTAAATCTGTCCCAACAAGATGGAAACTTTAAGGCACCAAGAGAGATTTGAAACTGTGTAATTTGCCTTTCAAGGTGTCAGAGAGGAGGGTGTGCTCATGAAATCAATAGTCACTGAGTCAAAAAACAAAGACAGACCAATTCAATGAAACCAGTTTTTATCAGGCCAAGAATGCAGAAAGTGCTAGATTTAAGTATATTTAAATCAATGTGATTGAAACTAAACTCAATAAGTGGCTTTGCACAGTTATTGGCAATGCCTGCTATCAAAATTTGATGAGTCCTGGCTAGATGCCTGCCAGTATGGCAGGAAATATGATGTCTTTCTGTTGGCCCAAGAACAAGAATGTCCAAGAAAATTAATCTCAAAATTCTGTATATCTAAGAACTGCCTTTCAAACTTGCAGATTTTTCGTGTATGCCCATCCACAGAGATACAGTCTGTGGGGGGTGTGACCTAGATTCTAACATTTACTAACTTTCTCTGTGCTAATGGGTAACCTTTGAGGAAACACTGATCTTGGTTGGGACAGTGGTATGTTTTTCAGGGCAGTGTTTTGCAAGGGAGACTAAAGTTTAAGTCTGTAGATGATCAGCCAAGCAGCACCAGAATTAAGCTGTGGAGAGATCCTATACAGGATCACGAAGGCCAAATAAAGTCCTGGATCCAGGCTTTATTCTATTTTTAATTTTTATTTAAACATCATGATACAAGCAAGTTTGTAGTTGGGTTTCAGTCATAAACAGAACACACTCCTTCACCAACACAACATATTCACCACCAATTCCCCACCCCTGCCTGTATTTGTGACAGGCATTCTACTTCTCTCATTCTTTAACATTGTAATGCTAGTTTTTAGTGTAGCTATTTCCCTAACAACATTCACCACTCTTTGTGATGAGCTTCAAATTGTGAGCCAGTCCTTTCGGCCCTTCTAGCTCTTAACTCTATTGTCTCTGGACCTTATTACAATAATGTCCTAAAATTTTCTTAATACCCCATAGATATCTGAGACTATGGATAAGTGAGATATGGAATCCTTTATGTTGAGTGAAATAAGTCAGAGGGAAAGAGAGAGACAGAGAGAGAGAGAGCAAGGGAGAGAGAGAACTCTTAATATCTAAATGGCAAGTAGGAGCACAGGAAAAATTAGGAGAAAGTGAAGACAAGCAGAAGGAGTCTGACATCACCAGAGATAGAAAGGGAAGAGAAAAGTCAACAGTAGGCTGCATTATATGATATGTGGAATTTATGAGGTACATGTACATGTACTTCAATCCCAACTAATGATGGGATGAAAGGTATTGGCTCTCAGAAGAGTCTTGAAGGAGAGTTTTCCCACTATCTGGCAAGCTCCAGTTGATTCTAAAAGGATGTGTTTTTTTTGAAGCAAGAGTCAAATTTTACAGAGAAGATGGTATGTTCTGGAAGTTTCCATAGGAAGAGCATGCTAAGGTGTGAGCTGGCATGACCTTTCCCTCCAGTTTAAAGTGGAGAACAGACTGGATTATAATGTGAGGATATGTAAACTCACCAAACTGTGGGCATGAATCAGGCCCTGTTGATCTATATGACCTGGTAAAGGATGGGGAGATGGCACAGCAAGTCTCATCCTTTCTACCTATGTCTACACATTATTTTAGAAGCCATGGATGATGAAAGAGGGAAGCAAGTAATGGAGAACGATGCACATAGCAAAATTTATCTCTACCAGACATGGAAATGCATCAGGCTTCAACCTGTATTTTGGAATGGATTGTTCAGTTGAGATTGCATTTTTTTGTTTTTCCTGTGGCAGAGATAGCAATTTATAACTCTGGGAAGATAGACAAACAAGAAAGGAGATTGTGAAAAGATACATCATGCAGAATTCTTTTGAGTTTATGGGAATTGTAACAAGACTTGAGCTCATGCCAGTGTTTTGTGCATGGTTGGTTTGCCATTCTATTTTTATGATGTTTGATGTAGGCAAGGGAATCTGAAATGCCACAGTTATAAGATTGATTGATTACTTACAAAACTAGTCTAATTGCTAAGAACAATATTGTTTGTTGTCTGCCACAATAGGAGCTCCAGTTGCCTGGAAGAATTCAATATACTAAATGTGTGTTTGTACTTTCAAATGTCTAAGGAAATATGATTAATTAAAAAATAAGTAGAGAGAATGCTTAAGGTTTTAATCTGTTAAATGTAAGTTAGTTGAATATTGATCAAGAACTATTCTAAAAAAAGAGCTATTCTAAATGGTTTCTGGATTCTTTTAATTGCTAAATTTATAAATAGGACAAGATGGTTTGTAGTTTGAGCTTGAAGGTTTAGGATAAACAAAGATTTGAAAATTAACTTTGATATATTGCCTATTAGATTAAATGCACAGTTTTCCAGGTACAAATGCTTCTTCTTCTCATATAGAATAAAAAGACAAGAAAAATAAAGACAATGGCATTTTCATCAGCCTATAGCAGTCTGACTGCAGATCCTGTCCAGTCCAGATCACTCTTGCTCTTATTAAGTCTTGCCAGCTTCACAAGTCAAAAACAATATTTCATTGCTGCTACATATATAACACCATACAATGAGGTCCAAAATATTTCCATCTTGAATGTGACATTGGCGATGGTCTTGGAATTTCTGCCAAAACTTCAAAACTAAAATCAATGAATGAGGCCAGGAGATATAGTTCGGGGGTTAAATGTGATTGCCTTACACAGGACTGACCCCATTTTGGTCCCTTGACCCTATATGGTTCTTCAAGCATTGTTGGCAATGATCTCTGGACACAGAATCTGGGGTAAGCCCTGAGAATTACAGGTTATGGCCCATAAAAACAAAACAACCCACCCAAAAATCCATAGACTCCCTTTACTCACTAAACAGTGAGTGAGGAATACCAGTGCTTTCTTATTCCTTCTCAAAAGGGAGCACAGGACCAATTCCTAAAACCATGATATCTCTCTCCTGTCTCAGATTTATTTAAAAAATACAGTGAGAAAGGCAGATGATAATGGGGTACAAAGAATATCTCATAGTTTCTGCTTCCTTCGTGTGTGTGTGTGTGTGTGTGTGTGTGTGTGTGTGTGTGTGCATGTTTGCAGCAGGGTCAGGAAAGGAGTGTAGAATATTTTTCTTATCTTTCTCTTGAGAAAAATACGTGGAACATAAAAATACTGCTTGTAGAGACTGGAGAGAAAGTACAGAGACTAATTTACATGCCTTACATGTTGTCCCAAGTTTGATAGTTGTTATTACATGGTCCCCCAAGCCACATACTGCCAGGTGTGGACCTGGCAGCTCCTGATCATTTTGAGGTGACTCTGGTAATCCCCAGTAGTTATCCTATTCTATCTGGTGAAGAATCACCAGATTCTTGGTCTTGATCCAAGAATTCTTGGTTTTGGTCTTAGTCATGGTCTGAGGTCTTCTGAATACTGGTTGGGAGAGCACCCCTCTCCTCAAATACTACTTGAAGAAAACCAAAGAAGTTGATTTCCAAAAAGAGAGTGATTATATTGTTTCCCTGTGCTAGAGAAGCCAGGAACTTGGTAGGGATGAAAAGGGAATAGCAACCCAATCTTAGGCACCACTGACTGCAGTGTCCATCCTACCTTGCTTGGCTATGTCCTCTGTATCAACTTTGACACACTGATGGCTCCATGATGATTGGACCTATAGGCTTAAGTCTGTTTCTGAATGGTGCAAAGAGTAGGTGGGTGACTCAGATTCCTCTAAGTAAAGCCACTATCTTCTTAGGACACCTCACTTGTGATTATTGGGGAGACTTCTGGGCATAGATGAAGACCCACTGCACTCAGTCTCTGTGGCTCCTCCTTACCTTTCTTTCTTAAAGGCCACGTGTCCACATGAGCCCACAGGCCATTCTCAGACCTGAGCAAATCTCCCAGGTCCAGGAAGATAATACTGAGGACAGCCCCACTGAGTTCTTCAGGAAGCAGTGGTACCCATGGTTCATTTGGTTTATGAAAGGTTAAAAGAGACAGTGGGGAAGAAACCAGGCAGGGCTGGTGGGAAAATATCCAGACCACAGTGAGATCAGACCTGTGGGAAAGGAAGTAGGAAGAAGCAGAATTGGACTTGAGACTTAAGCTCAACAAGGAATGCTGGAAAGAACAAACTCATTAGAGTCCCTTGTTGGGCAGAACTGGCAAGGTTCGGGTACCTCACATGCTTCTGGGTGCTGGCCCAGAAGAACAAAACTAGATGGAAAGCCAAAGCTGATTCAGGAGACATTGGAGCTGGAGATTTTGGCAATTTATAGCTCTGTGTAAATTCTTCCCTAGAGAGATCCAAATAAGATTCCTCTAGAACAATCACTTTAGCCAACAAGATTGAATTCTGTGTAAAAACAAAGGTTAAATACTTTTGTCTGCTATCCCAGTCTCTTAATTTTGCATTTTGTAATGAACTCAGAGGGGCTCCTCTAGTCATCTGAAGCCCTAGTGATTTGGCAATAATCAGTGCGATCTTTTCTTTTAACTTTGCTGTTGTTGTTGTTCCTTATACTTAGTACTCTGGAGAACAAGTCTCAAATCTGTTTTTGAGTACTGGTCTGTTGCTGTGAGAACACAGGCTAGGACAACTGGCTTACTGCTTTTCTTAATTCAAGAGTGCCCTCTCGTGTTATTAAAATGAAGTTCATGTTCTCTCTCTCTCTCTCTCTCTCTCTCTCTCTCTCTCTCTCTCTCTCTCTCTCTCTCTCTCGTGTGTGTGTGTGTGTGTGTGTGTGTGTGTGTGTGTGTAACATTAGAGTCATGTTTCTGGATTTTTTAACCCTTGATAATTCATAAGTTCTTTTAAGTGTGCATATTTTCTGTGAAACATTTGGGTTTACTGACCTCTATCATTTAAAAAATTATTTATTTTTCAATTTCATCATTCCATTTTTATATTTTCTTTGGACTTATTCTATTAGCCTTCCCAACTTTTTCATTGAAAGCTTTAATTTACAGAGCCATTCTCTCTTCTTTTCTAATATAGACCTACAAAGCATAATGCTTCCACTGAGTTTTAATTGCATTCCAAACATTTTAATATTTTGGTATTACTCACTCATTCTTAGAAGTTTTGGGGCCCTGACTCTTTAGAAGGCAGAGCCTGAAGCCATAGTTAGGATATTACCATGTATGGAATGTGCATGCCTTAGGCAGTGACTGGTGAAAGAAAAAGAAGAGAACAAGCAGAGAAATGTTCTTCACATTGAGCCATGAAAAGGCAATTGGTTGCTCTGCATCTATATTTATTCAATGTCTGGAGAGTCTATAGAAAAGGAGCAAAGAGAGACCTCAGTAAAGGAATCTAAAAGAGAGGAAAGGAGGTAGTAAAGATGGTGAATAGAATAGCTAGGTTTTCAATAAGGCAGTCATGAACCTGGAGTTTTCTGGATAAGTATAAAGTTCCCTCCTAGACAGGCTTTCTCTTGACAGGTAGCTATCTTTCATATCTACACAATTGAATATAACAAAAATAAAGTCATGAAGTTCATAGATGAATGATGTTTATAAGATGGATATGAAGAATTATGTTGAGCAAAATGAGTTGGTGGGAGACAGACATCAAATGATTGCACTCATTTGTGGGATATGAAAAATAACTATGGTAATAATATCCAAAAATAATAGAGACAAGAGCCAAAAGAACTAGTCCATGGTATACATGGTACAAAGTTGGCCACAAACAGTGGGGGAGTGCATTAAGGGCCAAAAAAGGACTACTATGACAATGATAGTTGGAAATGTTTATTTTGTACAAGATCTGGGTGCTGAAAGAAAATAAAGTGATATACATTATATCCCTTCAGCAATGATATTGCAAACCACAGAGTCTAAAAAAATGACACAGAGAAAAATTTTACCACAAGGCAGGCGAGGATGGGAAGGTGATAGGGAAACTAGGGACATTGGTGGCGGGAATGTGCACTGGTCAAGGTGTTATACATATATGACTGAAATTCAATCATGAACAACTTTATAAATGTATCTCATTGCTATTCAGTTAAAGAATTTATTTATTAGAAAAGAAAAGAAAAGAAAAAAGGAAAAGGTCAATGAGTTCAAGCAAGGAGGGCAGAATAGGTTTGACAGGAGACCCTGAGACAATGATGGAGGGAAAAAAACACCTTGGCAGAAAACAGTGTGGTGTTAGGACTAAATGCTGTAGCATGAAACCCTAACGTTAACAATAGTCAATCACGTTGCTTTGATTGATAAGAGAAAACACAAAAAAAACTGTTACGATGGAATGATACATTTCTGCCTATTTGAATAGACAGAACTGTATGCTCTGTATGTTTGATCTTTCATAGTTAGGGAATATGAAGTACTTGTAAACTTAGAATCACTATTTTCTTCTGATTTAGTAAATGTTTTAGCTTTATGTGGTGATTTCTATCTTTAAAAAATATTTAACCAGAATGTTTGTCTTGGGATCTTTGTTGATGAATTTAATATATAATCTATATCACTTACTTTGGGCTAATATTTTTCTAGCGTTTTATCTGTTCTTTTATATTAAGTCTTCCTGTAGTCTTACATTTCAGCTGTTCCTCTTACATAACACACAGATTGAGTATTTTAAGAATCTAGTTTGATAATAGTCATCTTCTTACAAGAGATATTAGGGCATTTACATATTGCATGATTACTGATCTGTAAATTTATTTCTAATATCTTGTTTTAAAATTTATATTTTTCATGTTTTTCTTTTTTTAGTCTAAATCATGTAAACATTTTCTTATAGTATTTTCTAATAGTACATTCAACTACTTAGAAGTTATCTCTTTTTTGCAAAGTGTAAGTTATTTATAAATTTTAACGTGCATCCAATCAAAGTTTACTGTCCTCCCTATCAATAAGAAAATCTTGGGCCTGGAGAGATAGCACAGCAGCGCTTGCCTTGCAAAGAGCCGCTCCAGGACCAAAGGTGGTTGGTTCGAATCCCGGTGTCCCATATGGTCCCCCGTGCCTGCCAGGAACTATTTCTGAGCAGACAGCCAGGAGTAACCCCTAAGCATCGCTGGGTGTGGCCCCCCAAAAAATCTTAAACCGCTGATTATGAACTTGTACCATATGCTATTGTTATAATTCTTTTACATTCTCCTTTTTAATTTTAGAAGGCACTAAATGGCCAAAATTACTTCTATTTACTCAGATCTTCACTGTTCTAGTTTCTTATTATTCCTTGCCTCATCTCAAATATTTCTTCTGGAATAGTATTCTATTTTTTAAAGAAGGGTCAATGGTATTCCATTTACCTATGGAATTTTGTAGTGAATTTTTGCATATTTCAGTTACTTTATGTCTAGAGAGCTAGTAAAGGGATGAGGAACTTTCCCTGCATATGTTGGTCCCAGTTTAATATCTTCCTTTGCATATAAACCACACTAGGAGCAGTTCTCTTTTTTGTTTTGTTTTGTTTTGTTTTGTTTTGTTTTGTTTTGTTTGGGGGGAGTCACACCAGCAGTGCTCAGGGGTTCCTCCTGGCTCTACGCTCAGAAATTCTCCTGGCAGGCTCAGGGACCATATAGATGTTGGGATTCAAACCACTGTCCTTCTGCATGCAAAGTAAATGCCTTACATCTATGCTATCTCTCCAGCCCTGTAGGAGTAGTTCTTGAGTATAGGAGTAAGTCCTGAATATCACCATATGACTCCAAAAGCTACCCTCAATCAATTTCATTTTTGTAGTTGGGAGAAATATATTTATTATAAAATTCTAGTTATTTTTCTGCCCTCTTTGAGTAAACTGTTATCTATTCAATAGTCAGTACTTTATAAATAATATCTTATTTCTGTTCTCTGAAGATCTTTTTATTTCATTATTCTGAAGTCCTCATGGGTTTTTTATTTTATTTTATTTTTTTGGTTTTTTTAGGTCACACCCGGCATCGCTCAGGGGTTACTCCTGGCTCCATGCTCAGAAATTGCTCCTGGCAGGCACGGGGGACCATATGGGGCACTGGGATTCGAACCGATGACCTTTTTCATGAAAGGCAAACGCGTTACCTCCATGCTATCTCCTGGGCCTCTATTTTATTAATTTTTTAATCTACATTTTAATCTACATGTAGCCCTTTCGTAGAATCGGGAATTTTTAAGCACCTATAAAAATCAATATATTTAAACTTGATTTTCTTGATTGATATAGAAATATTTAAA
>PVKC010039672.1:0-12487 GCA_004027635.1 Crocidura indochinensis | reverse complement strand
CCCAGATTAAAGTGGTAACATAGAGGAAGGATGAACATAGAATAGGGAGAGGGACATATAGAAGAGACTTAAGGCAGAGAGAACATAAAGTCAAAGAAGATTTTTGTCTGAAGGATAGTGTCCAATGAAGATAGGGAGCTGGAGAAATAGCTCAGTTGATTGAGTGAATTCTTTGCATGAAAGAGGCTTGTATTCGATCCCTGACACCATGTGGTCCCCTGGGCAGAAACCTGACTCATGAATAGAATCCTGGGTTCTGTTGGATATTGCATCCCATTTCACCAAAACAAACAAATAGAAACAGAACAAAATCCAGATCTTCAAAGAGGAATCAGTAAAAAACATAAAATGTAGTGTCAGGCTGGCAATAGTGACTAATATATTAAATGGAGCTCAAAATAAAAATTAATTAAATTTCATATAAAGGTCTGTGTTTTGTAATCACCAGCTCTGGATCATTCATTGAAATGTTCTTTCACTCCATTTGCTTAACATGTAGTGAAAAAAGATTCTACCATGTGCAGGACTGATTTTATGAAATCGGACTATCAGAGTGAAGAAACGTTTTTCCTGAAGCAAGTCTGAGACTGGAGCTAACATCTCAGGGAGAGTGGTCATGTCACATGAACTTTAGAATGAAATCATGCTCAGGACTTTACTTGGATTACTTATTTCTTTAGACAGTTCAATGAGATAAACACTATTGTAATCACCACTTTGTACATAAGGATATGAAGGCTTAGAGAGGGTAATGGAGAAGACTTCCAGCTGTGGATAATGACCAATACAGATAGGAGAGAATAAGAGGAAGCAATGAACGATGCAAGAAGGAACAATGAGTTAGAGAAATGGGAGAGAAATCAGAAATGATTGATATCAGTGAATAATACAGAGTTAAGGGGAATAGGAAATGGGGAAGACCTCAGGATTTAGCCAGAAAGATCAGTACGAATAACTTCATAGTGGCTAGTTTCCCTAAGTAGATTTATTTTTTTAATATAAAATCTTTATTTAAGCACCATGATTACAAGCATGATTGTAGTTGAGTTTCAGTCAAACAGAACACCCCCCCCTTCACCAGAGCAACCTTCCCACCACCAATGCCCTTTCCTCTCCTTCCCAATTCCTGCCTGTATTTGAGACAGGCATTTTACTTTTCTCTTTCTCATTAAGATAGTCATGATAGTTGTTAGTGCAATTATTTCCCTAAATGCATTCCCTACTCTTTGTGGTAAGCTTCATATTGTGAGCTAGCCCTCATCTCTATTGTCTTCTGGGCATTATAACAATAATGTCCTAAATTTTTCTTAAAGCCCATAGATGAATGAGACTGTTTTGTGTCTCTCTCCCTCTGACTTAAAAAATGCGAGATCTCAGATTCGTCTCTAAACTGAGGGAAGTGTGGTGAGCAAATTTATGCAAATCACTCATCTCAGGAGTTCAAGAACCAGTGAAACAAATAGCAGTCAACAAACACAATCATGTGGTTATTTTCCACCTGAAGAGAAGTGTCTTTGAAAGAAAATGCACATGAGAGAATCAAAAGTTGACTAGTTGGAGAGAGAAGGAATTAACTGGAAGAGAAGGGATTAAATTCCATAGTGGGGCTCCAGCCTTGGGTGAGAGGGCTCAGTTTTAGGATAGTACAGGAAAAGATGAGAGAAGATATAAGTAAGGCATGAGCCGCAGAAATGAACCAATGCTCTGGATAAATAAAACTTTTTTTTTTTCAGACAGCTGATTTCTTTCCTCCCAACCTCCAATCCCCAACCCCCAGACAATAAGATTTTATGTAAGTCTTTCTTAGCACAAAGACTTAGCAGAAATACTTCCATGAAGTCTTAGCAGAAAGAATTGCAAACTAAAACTAGGGAGGAATATTTTCAGTATTCTGGGAGAGTCATCAAATGGAGCTTACTCTTCAGCTGTTGTATCGGTGATGTCTACCACTGTTTATTTATTTATTTTGGATTTTTTAAAATAGCTGTTCCTCTTATCCTGTTGGTGCATGTCTTGTTCTTGTAGAAAAATGCTGGTGATATTAAAAGGAAATTTGTATTTGCACTTTCGTTAGTCTTTCACATCCTCTTCCTGTCAACTTTATTAGTGTGAAATGCCATTAATCATTACAGTGTCATAAAACACATTTTACAATAATGTTATTTCCCCCCAAGGTTTATTTCTACCATTCCAAGAGATATTTGTGTTGGAAATAGCTTTCATTTTGAGACTTTCATCTTGAACTCTATAGTTATTCCTGGGACTACCGCCCCTTAGTTGATAATTGGTTTTGGATGCTTGTTATAGACTTACTAATCTCCTTGGGGAGTTCTGTAAAGGAAAGGGATAGGCCAATAAAAAGATCCTTAGGTTTTGAGCAAAAATCACCATATGGTTTGTCGCTAATGCCAGGTGTTTAAAGCTAGGGGTTTTGTGGAATCCAGGCAGGATCACGTAAGTTAGAAAGGTGCTCTTGGTCCCTAAAAGACTGAAGGAATAGTTAGCTCTTAAAGGGTCTGTAGAATGAACATCAGGAGAGTTGGTACATTGAAAAAACACATACTTCAGGCTTTGAGTTTGATAATAAGATGAACCAGACAACTGAAGAGTTGCTGTAAATACTTAAAGAGTATTTAACTTGGATGTAGAAAAGAAGGAAAGGAGAGCAATAAATATGCATAAATGCGAAAGAAGGAACTGTAGGATGATCTGCTTATAATTCTCCTGTTACATGTTAGACTCTTAAATCTTCTGAATGCAGAGAACTCATCTCCATTTCAATTTTTATAGCTGGGGGGGTGTCAGGAGTAGTCTTTAGTTGAACATGGGATATTTACTAAATGGGTAAAGATTTTCCAGTCATATATTATTGTCCTTTCTTCTGCTGAATAAGTAGTAATGCTGAATAAGTAGTAATACTGTCTTTCATATTTTGAGTTTTATGTCTTCCTCATATAATGAAGATGTACATGATGGTGGCAGTCTTTCCTTAGAACCAGTGTGTGCATGTGTGCATGCGTGTGTGTGTGTGTGTGTGTATGTGTGTGTGTGTGTGTGTGTGGCGTAGTGTGCATGAAATTGAGTATGGTTTTTGATGTCTTAAATGAGGACGATTGATCTTTCTCAGGACCCCAGTGCTGTGTCACTTCATAGTGCATTGCTTTAAAACATATTTTTATTAAGGAATTATATTTTACTAAGTTATTTATAGTGAGTTTCAGGCATAACTTTTTTAACACCAATTTAACCACCCATCTCTACTGATATCCCCATTTTCCCTCCTGTTACCTACCTGGCTTCCTTGACAGGCACATTTTAAAGTTCGATTGTTCTAGTTTGTATCTTGTGCTTTTGGTATTGCTGGTTCTGTGGTTAGATACATAGATACACTCAAGATGAAAAAAGTAGGAGTCAAAGCTTTAGTATAGTAGATAGGGAGTTTAATTTGCATGTGGTCTACCAGATTCAATCCCCAGCACTCTATATGGTCCCTTGAGACTGCCAAGAGTGATCCCTAAAAAGAGTTGGAGTAAGACCTTAATACCACTTGTATGGCCCCCAAATAAAATGTAACAGTATTATTAATAGAAAAATAAATGGCTGGTCCCTAGTTTGTGGCTTCAAATAACCAAATAATTAACTTTCAGTAATGAAGCATTTAAGAAAGCGAAGTCTGACATGAATGCTCCAAAATGGGTCCAAATAATTCCTGCTTCTTGGCATTCATGGCCTTATATTTTATTTCTCCTTGATTTTATTACAAATTTCCTTTCTAATTTCCCCAATGTTTGCTATGCCTATGCAAAACAAAACAAAACAAAACCCAGCAAACTATGTGTTTTTAATTTTATTTGTATCTTCTAGATAGGGGCTCCTGCCTTTTTCATGGAACCTTGAACATAAATTACTTTTTTAAAATCTAAGAAAAAAAAAAACAACAAAAAAAACAAAAACAAATGTGGTTCTCATCTGTGACTGTTTCCAAAGGGACATTTGTCAAAATCTGGTGACTTCCTTTTGGTTACTGCTGTGAGTAGTTGTAGTAATATTGGCATCTGGTGGGTTGTGACTACGGATGTTGCTGAACATCCTACCATGTACCGTCGAGCACATATAGGAAAGAGTTATCCAACACAGAATATCAGTGGTTCCAACTTCGAAGCATCATTGTTAAAAGAGCCAAGCTAGGACTTGCATGACATTTTTTTTTGATACCAGATTATAAAAGTTTAACTTGTATGTTGATTGCTTTCCTTTTGTATAACTGGCTTTGGGGGAGACCAAGCTGCCATGTTGTATGAGTCAGCCCTGTGGGATGGCTTGTATGAGCTGGAAAGTGGATTCTATGAAGTCTGCCAATTGACTGAGTTTTGAAGAAGATCCTTAGAAGACCCTGCCTGACTCAGATAGTTCACGAGCCTGTCTTAGATGTCAGACCAAAATGTTGAAGTTATAAAATCGTGTTGATTATTTTAAGTTGCTAAACTTTTTCTTTTCCCTTTGGGTCTCTCTTGTAGTACTCAGGGAGTCCAGTGGTACCTCTCAGCAATTCTTGGCCAGACTGAGTCCAATGAGAGGGTCTTCAGATGTGATGCTGTGAGGGTTCTGCAGTGCCAGGGATTATGCTGGCAATACCAGTACTTCTCAGAGTACCACAAGACCATATCCAGAAATGCCTGATGGCTTTCAGGAGAGCATGTGGGGACCATGTGCTTCTGGGTGTTGAATCAGGTTCATCCATGTGCTAGGAATGCACCTTTACTCCTGTGCTGTACTGGTGTTTTAGCCCTAAGGTTCTAGACTTGAGGTTAACTTAACTATGCTGCACTATAAGACTAATGCAAAAGTAGCCTGGGAATAAAAGGTAGTTCTGGAGTTGCATTAGAGACTCAGCAATGCCATCTGGTTCCTGTTTTCTTTTAATTTTGGCTTAGACATCTTCTGCTCATTAGGTAAAATTTGAGGATTTTTGTTTGTTCTTGGGCCACATCCAGCAGTGCTCAGGGTCTACTCTTGGTTCAGGAATCACTCCATGTGGTCCTCAGGTGAGCATATGAGTTTCCAGAACTGCATTAGGGTCAGTCACAGGCAAGATAAATGTCATAACCACTATGCTAACTTTCTGACTTTTTGGGGCTTTTTATGATTAAGAGTTCTCTGCTCAGGGCAGCCTATACCCAAATATAAAGGTGGGAAGAACTTCTTTTTTATTATTAGAATTGAACTACTTGTGAACTACTGATAGGACTTTAGCATCTTGAGGTCACAGTTAAGACATGTTCTAATAGCCTTGTTGCAAGAAAACCTGGGAAAGTAAATACAAGTTTTTCCTTTTATCTTAAAGCGGAACATTCTTATGAGTCCTTCCCTGAACCCAGATAGTATAAAGCAAATAAACCATTTTACTTTTAACTTTTATTAAAGTAAAAAAATCATTAAAGTAAAAAATACTTTTCATTTCTCGGGGAGGTGAAGAAACAGGTATTTTTGTAGATCTTTTTTATTTTTTATCATCAAGAAAATGATATAACACTCATTTTTGAAAGGTGTCTTAGGCATATTTTTTTTTTAGTATGAACATGGTTAGTCTCTGTCAGCAAAAAAGAAAAGCAGGATTGATAAAGAAATAATCCCATTCCTTTCCCGCTATAGTTCTGGGCAATATTTTTGGGATGGCAATTGCTATAACTTGAGTCTAGGACTGTATTTAGGGCTTTGGGCACTGACTGGCTGCCAACTTTGTGTTCCATTAATCTCTTTTCCTTTTATAGCAAGTATTTTCCCATTGAGGTGTGTTTGCATGCAGGGAATTGGTAAGGAGGGAGAGAAGGCATGGATTGGTTCAGGTCTCTTGCTCTTCGTTGCTGGTTGAATCTCTGGGGACTGTTGCTATAATAGGAAGCATTGTTTCCTCTGAAAGTTTGGGCAGAGTCATTGCAATGGGATGGACTCTGATTTAATCATTTTGCTTTCCTTTTTGCTTCCATGCAACCTCTGCTGCTTCAAACCAGGATCACCATCTGCTGGAAAAGATATTATGGAGAGATGCAGAATTACATATTTTATTCTTGTGGCTGCATTAGAAATGGTGGGCACAGGAAGAAGACAGAAAAGGAGGATGTTTGTAAATAAAATGCCTGCCCAAGAATAGTGTGCATAATTTCTGCTGTAGAAATAGAAACCCATGGCATTATCTGAATTGCAAGAGCAGGTTGTGTAGTACAAAGTGGTGGGAAACACAGTAAGATGAAATGTATCTTACTCTGATCCTTATTTGCTGTGCAAGTCACTTAATTCCTCCAAGATTCAAAATCATAATCTGTAGTATATAAAAGCAGCTAACATAGTATGTACTATATTTTACCAGGACAGCTCAATGTCAAGATAGGGATGGAGGAAAAAGTGTTCTTCTACATCTCCAGAGGACCAGCTGGAAAGGAATTTCCCCCCAATACTAGACAGAGGCAACCACATTGACCATCTCTTCAGTTCTTTCGGAAGAGTGAAGTCTGTTCCTGACTTCATGGAAGTGGGTTGTGACAAAAGCAGTTTTGTTCCCTGAAAATAAAAAAAAATAGCAACAGATCATCTTTTGAGGTAATGACAGGGTAATCCAATGTTGTGTGCAGCCCTTCTACTTTGACAGGCACATTGAAAGTCAGTCCTAGAAAAAGGAGGGAGAGACAGGTGTCTAGCCAGGATGATTTCAGATGTCATAGACCAATGCAGCTCCTCCCAACATCTTTGTTGACTAAATACTCATATTTGTCTCTCTGGTTTTGAGATTTCAAATTTAGTTTATAACTGTCCAGGCCTCTGGGTTAATAAAACTAGAGTGATAGTTACTAAATAGCATGCTGCTGACCTGGCTTTGATCTCCAGCACCCCATATGACCCTCATGTTCTTCTGGAACATGAGTTCTTGAGTACATAACCAGGAGTAAGCCTTGAGCACAGTCGTGTGTAACCTTAAAAAACAAAACAAAAACCCTCCTAGAACCTTTCAAAACAAAGCCCAGAAGTGAATATATCTGATATGGGAAAGAAATTAAATTACTGTCCCCAGTGATGCCTATATGCTTGAGCCCTATTTTCTCATGGTGAGATACACAAATACAAAAGTGCCCTGGAGCAGTATGAGCAATGGATGAGGACAAGAGGTATGGGGGGAAAGAACGCAAAAGGCAAATTGTAAGATCTCTTAAATGTCCCCTCAAAACATTTTTTAGCCCTTAAAATGTCCATCTTTGGTTGGTTTCAAAAGGGTTGAGAGCACAAAGGATTTAGCTGAACTGACAGCTAAAAAGAGATTCCAGGAAGAGAACAGAACTGTTAGGAATCAGGGTTTTGAAGCTGTACTGATCTGGCTCAGAACTACGTGCTTCCACTCTGCTCATTGAGAACAACAACTTAATTTATCTCCCAAAAACTCAGTTTTCTCACCAGAAATGCTGGGTTGTAACAGTAATAATACAGAATGCTTACCTGAGCATCTGTCATGTGCCTGGGACTGCTCTAACACCTTATATGATTTGCCTCATTTAATTCCTACAGCAGACTTAAGAGCTATGTTTCACGATCACCAATCTATGTGAAGAGCAGAGGTAGAGCAAAGTTAAAGAGTTGCCCAAGGTCATACATAGCAACAGCAGAAGAACCAGATTTCAGCCTGAGAGATAGAGTCAGTTTCTCTTTTTGGTGTCTTGATTTTATAGGAAACATTTGAGATGTCATTGAGATGATATGGGCAAAATAATTCCTTTGTTGTTATTATTATTTTTTTTTTTTGTTTTTTTTTTTTGGGTCACACCCAGCAGTGCTCTGAGATTACTCCTGGCTCCATGCTCAGAAATTGCTCCTGGCAGGCACAGGGGACCATATGGGGCACCGGGATTCGAACCGATGACCTTTTGCATGAAAGGCAAACGCCTTACCTCCATGCTATCTCCCAGGCCCCAGTTGTTGTTATTATTTTCAACTTACTGGATTACTTTACAAAAATGTCTGATATATATTATTTTAAACATTTATTTGTAGGTGTGGTGACTTAAAATTTTAATAATGGTGGGATATAGTGCACAAAACATCCAATACCATACCTTCCACCAGAATGTCAGCTTCCCTCCAGTGGAGTCACATCACCTCCTTATTGTTATATGCTTCCTATTAAAGATCAGCATTTTGTTTTTTACCTTTAAGTATTATTTATTTATTTATTTATTTATTTTTTGGTTTTTCGGGCCACACCCGTTTGATGCTCATGAGTTACTTCTGACTAAGTGCTCAGAAATTGCCATTGGCTTGGGGGGACCATATGGGATACCAGGGGATCGAACCACGGTCCTTCCTTGGCTTGCGCTTGCAAGGCAGACACCTTACCTCTAGCGCCACCTTGCCGCCCCCTAGTTTTTATTTCTTTCCTGTTTCTTTATATATGGTATATAAGGGAGATAATTTTATATTTGTCCCTCTATTTCTGACTAACTTCACTCTGTATGGTACTATCAAGATTCATTTGTGTAGATGCAAATGGTTTGATTTAATCTATTCTTATAGTTGAGGACTATTGAATTATGTAGATGTGCCATAGTTTCTTTATCCAGTTCTCTGTACTTGGAAAATTGCATTATTTACAGACATTGGCTATTGTTAATAGTGTTACAATGACCATAGGAGTGCAAATGTCTTTTTGGAAGAAAGTAAAATGTCAAAAAGTGGAATAACTGCATCAAATAGAACAATTTCTAGTTTTTGAGATATTCATAATGTTTTTTAAAATGTCTACATCAGTCAACATTTATTCTAGCAGAAGATGAGAGCACCCTTTTCTCCACATTCCTACATACAATGGTTCTTTTTAATCTTTGTTATGTGTGCCAGTCTCACTTGTGCGAGAATATATCTTATTGTTGTTTTGATTTGCTTTTTCCTGGTGATGAGTGATACAGAGCATTTTTTTCATATGCCATTTGGCCATCTGCATTCCTGTTTGAGGAAGTTTCTGTTAACCAAATAGAAAGAGAACCTTATGTTTCACATATAGGCACATCTCTTTTTATTGCATGCTAGTATATTGTACTTTGTAGAAAGTGGCTTTTGCAAGACTCTCTACCAAGAAAGTGATTATCACTCAATGAAGGTGAAGATGAAGCTCATCTTTTTAAGATCTTTTAAAGAAATAATTTCTTTGCTTTTTCTCTTGGTTTTATCTAGCTGCTCTCAGGGCTTACTTCTGAATTTGTGCTAAGGGATCACTAGTGGGGCTAATGGAACCTTATACAGTGCCAGGGATCAAATCAGTGTCAGCTGCATGCAAGGCAAGAGTCTTTTTTTTTTTTTTTTTCGGTGTTTGGGCCACACCCGGTGACGCTCAGGGGTTACTCCTGGCTATGCGCTCAGAAGTCACTCCTGGCTTGGGGGACCATATGGGAAACTGGGGGATGGAGTCCGTCCTAGGCTAGCACAGGTAAGGCAGGCACCTTACCTCTAGCGCCACCACTCGGCCCCTAAGGCAAGAGTCTTAATCTCATACTATCTCTTTGATTCTCTGGCAGTGAAGTATTTTATGCTAAAGAACATGCATTGCTTTATTTATTTTTCAAAAGACTGTTATTGCACACTCAATAGACTTACAGAGAGTAAGCATAACTTACAGCTATAATAAAAAACAACCAAAGAGTAAATTTTCATAATTTTCATAGGTACTGAGAAACTTCTTGAGACTCATGCTTTAGTCATGTTTTCTTAGTCTTGATGGTCCGGAACCAAATTTAAATATCTGCATTGTGCACATGCCTGAAGGTGAATGGGGAAGTTTTATGACTCTTTTTTAAATAAAAAAGGAGAAGTAGTGATGGATCGAGGGGCCAGGGAGTGGCACTGAGGAACTATCTACCAAACTCTATTAGGAAGCTCACTTGGGCATGGTAGGCAAACAACAGGAAATACAATGGTGGAGAGCAATTTCTGATTACTTCGGATCAAATACCTAAATCATGTCTTCCTTACTACAAAGCAAGCATCACAAGAGGGTATCTTGTGGTGAAGTCTTCGTCTTAAAATTGTTGCAGAGGAGAAGTGAAGGCCAGCGAAAGAGTTGGTTTGAAAAGACCATGGGAAGTAACAGTTGTATTATTGAAGCTGACCTTCTGCTTAAACCTGTAGCCATTTCATCAATCACCCACCGGTTGGGTCTCCTGAAGGTCAGTCAAATGATTCCGTTAATCGCCTGCTCATTCTCAGGTTCTCGCTTCAGGAGTAATAAATTTTTAAAACTTTTTAAAAAATGAAAAGTTGGGTGACAGGTGTGTATGGAAGAAAAATAATCAGATGGAAGAACAGTCATTTAGGAGCAAGTGGCTAGAGCCCAGGCGGAAAGCAGAGAAAGTTGCCACAGCCAAGAAGACCTTGTGCAGACTTTCAGAACTGTGTCTGGATGGTAGAGGGGATTGTGACCCCTGTAAGTATTCCTTGGTCTTAAATATTTCTGACAATGAGTCATGTCCGTAGACCGACACACAGACATGCGTTAGACAGTGAACCACAAAAGAAACTCCTTGCCCTCTGCCAGCTCTCTTGGACAGGTTTCCTTGAATCTGGAGAACTGCCTGATCCATATCTAAAAGCCTTTTTATTAAACTCATATACCCTATGGACAGTGGAGACCAAAACCAAAAATCTATGAAGAGATATACCTGCTCTAATGTTAATACGTTTCTTTGTTGGGGAAAGTAGATGCTTTCATTGTTAAGTGGGAAGAAATGGATTGGTGGAAAGACAAGGAATAGGTGGCTTGGTAATATGGCTAATAAAGATGGCAGTGGTTTGATCATCATGGTCCTTAGTGGAACGATCCAAGCCAAGTCCTCATTCTGCACAACTAGATGAGCTTTCTAATAACAGTTTCCTAAATCATAAATAAAGATAGTCATTCTTTTTGTTTGCTATGGTTGTTGTAGTCTTTACAGGAGAGCCTTCATTTACTCAAAGTATCCCAAGACTAGGCAAATTAAAAGCATAAAAATGGAAACAGTATCTAAGTTTGATTTCTTATTTCCTCTGCCTTGGACAAGTAATGGAAGACTTTTTGAGATGCTCTTTATAAACTCTAATGAAAAATGAGGATTATTCAAGTATCTAACTTATTGGATTATTAGGTCATTTCAGAATCTAGCATTTGGGTAGGACAATAAGTATAATGCAAGAATTTGTAACTAATTAGATGATAAGGATAATATCAGAACAAAATAAAACACAGTGGAGACACTTCTGCATGGTTGCTTGAGGGAAGACCTAATACATAAATTCCTATTGCATAGAGCTTGACATTTATGTATTCAATAGGCAGCTACCTTACCATCATTGTTTCTGAAGTTACTTGACCTGAGCTACAGAAGGCAGAATCTGAAAGGCAAGGACGAACTGTGAATCATGTCTAGAGCCATATGTTATACATATACTTACTTGTAGTTCCTCATCTTGTATGTGGGATCAATGTATCCTTTGAGATTGGCAGGGAAATATAGGTGGCTGCCTGACAGCCTGCTTCTAACATTTATTTTTACCAATATGAAAATGTTGGGGTTCTCCATCTTTGGTTGGCTGACTCAGCTGTACATCACCTGTACCCAAGAGAGTGAAGAATGTAACATGCCAGAGTATTGTGAGTCATTGACACCCTAATCCTAATCCTTCAACAAGGAGTTGCAGTTGAGCAATATGACTGGTGAAAACACAGGACCAGAAGCAATAAAAAAGAACTACCCCCTGATGTTTGCATAGATGGATATATGTACTTGTAGAAAATCAAATGATAGGAAACTTGCTTTTCATTAACTGGCATTGCACACTTAACATTAAGCTCATTAATAATTGAAGTCAGAAACTCTCATTTCTTTAGAAATGTAAGCTATAAGCAAAATAGCACTATTTTTTCCTGGTCAACATTAATTGGGGATGAATAATAAAAAAGGCTTTTCCTTCCTTTCTTCTTCCCTCCCATTCTTTCTCTCTCTTTCCTTTCCTCTTTCCCATCTTTCCTCCCATCTATCTTCCTTTCTTTCCCTCTTCCTTCTTTCTCTCCCATCTTTCTTCTTTCTTCTCTTTTCCTTTTCCCCCTTCCTCTTTCCATTCTTCCTTCTTTCTCTCCCTTTCTTTTCTTCCCTCCCTTCTTCCTTCACTTTCTCCCTTTCCATCCTTTCTTTTCTTCCTTTCCTCTTTTCCCTTTCTTCCTTCTTTCCTTTTCTTCCTTCCCACCTCTTCTTTCTCCTTACTTTTTTCATTACTCTGTTTTTCTTTCCTTTCTTTTCCCCTCCTCCATTCTTCCTCCTTCTTACCTCCCTCCCTTCCTTTCTTCCTTCCTCCCTTCCTTTTTTCTTCCCTTCCTTCCCTCCTTTCCTTTCTTCCCTCCATCCTCCATCTCCTTTCCTCCCTTCCTTTTTCCCTTCCTTCCCTCCTCCTCCTTTCTTCCCTCCATTCCTCCCTCTCC
>PVKC010039670.1:0-12495 GCA_004027635.1 Crocidura indochinensis | reverse complement strand
GGCAGGATCAGGGTAGGTCCTGCCAGGTCACACCCTAGAGTAGGGTCCAATCACTGATCAGGGCAGGATCAGGGTAGGTCCTGCCAGGTCACACCCTAGAGTAGGGTCCAATCACTGATCAGGGTGGGATCAGGGTAGGTCCAGAAATGTGTATACATTCCAAATCGTGATAAGATTAGAAATGTTTACATATGCAACAACTCACTGCCATGTATAGCCATCCAAGAAGGCTGCAACCAGTTTAGACATCATGTTATGAGTAAATATGCATTGTGAAGAAAAAAAAGCAAAAGAGCAACAATATTGCTTAAAACTGCTGTAAAATCATGTTATGTAGGTAACTTTTTAGTTTTCCCAAACGTTTCACATATTTCAAGATTTGGGCTACATTGGGTTAATTTTGAGTTGGCAGCAGTAACCTACCTAATCAATGGCCATTTTGTTTTGGTACTAAGGCCTATACCTTTCAATAAAATTATTGAAATGCAAAAAAAGGATGAATCTATACTTTACACAGAAATCCTACAGATTATTTGTATTTTATTTCCTGAGACTATGTTTTCAGGCTGGAGAGATAATACAGTGGATAGAATATTTGCTTTGCATGGAGCTGACCTTGGTTTTATCCCAGATTCCTTAGCACTGAGCAGTATTAAGCCCTTAGCATTGCCAGATCAGTACAAAAACAACAACAACATTAAAAACACTGTTATTTGATAACCAAGTTCCTATCTAATTTATACTTATCTCCACAGTGCCTTTATTCTTGTAGGAGCATAGTGACTATAAGCAGTCAATACGTTAAAATATCTCAGGATGTATATATATAGAGAGAGGGAGAAGGAGAGGGGGGTTACACATAATATATAAAACTTTGAACATCGATTAAAAGTTACATAGCAAATGTTTTTATAATCCAGTAATTTTTTTGTTTGTTTTTGGGTCACACCCAGCAGCGCTCAGGGGTTACTCCTGGCTCTATATTCAGAAATCGCTCCTGGCAGGGTTGGGGATGCCGGGATTCGAATCACCATCCTTCTGCATGCAAGGCAAACGCCTTACCTCCATGCTATCTCTCAGGCCCCAACCCAGTACTTTTTAAAGAAACAAAATTATCTCATCAATATTTGGTGCTGTAGAATAAAAGTGTTCATAAAAGTATACATAACATTGACTTTTAACTTTTAATATACTATAACTTATAACTGTTAATAAACTAATAGGAAAGCCATCAAAACTTTACAGATCACAAATTAACAAATCAGGAAAGTTATAAATATTATATATGATTTATGTGTGGCCCAGTGGTTGTAGCCTAACACCTCTCTACAAAAAAGGAGCAAAACCAAAATAAGAATATATATCAATTTTAGGAATGAGGCATTGTAGCTCATTACTCAGAGTCATATAAATTAAAGCAATTTCTATAGAGGATTTTGGACCAATTATTATAAAGTTAAAATGTACTTCATTTTGAGGGGCACAAATGATAATACAATGGGTAGGGTTGCAAACAGCCAACCTGGGTTCAATCTTCAGCATCCCATATTATCTCTTGGGCCCTTAAAAGAATAATTTCTGAATGCAGAACCAGGAGTAAACCCTGAGCATCACCCCCTCCCAAACAAAGATAAAAGAAAGAATAAATATATAAAACATACACTTTTTCACATAGGAAACCTACATTCATACATGAGCATATATACATGTGTGTTAATGTTTTCTTGAAAATATAGTTCTCTTGAAGATGATAAATTTTGGGGGTATGGAAGCCACGCAAGATGGTGCTCAGAGATTACTCATGGCTGTGCACTCAGCTCTTTCTGCTGTACTGTCTCTCCAGTCCAAAGATTGTAGATTTCTAAGAGAAAGACTGGTGATTTTGTCTTGAGAAAGGTTAGCTGTATGAAATAGAGCTAGAGAAGTTTATCAGTAAATGGTGTGGGTAAAAATGTTCAGTTATATGTAAAAAAAAATATTTGCCGGCATCCCATTTGGTCCCCTGAACCTACCAGGAGCGATTTCTGAGCGTAGAGCCAGGAGTAACCCCTGAGCACTGCTGATGTGATCAAAGACCAAAAAAAAAAAAAAGGATCAAGAAGATAGAAATAGTATCAACATACTCTACACATTTTGAAAATGGAAATTAATCAGAAACAGAAAAATGATGTAAGCATTTGAAAATAAATCAAAAAATAATTTAAAAAGCAGATTTAATTTTAAGAAGACCTCTAATAAACAGAATATCTGAAAAATAAATTTAAATAAAATGCAGATAATAAAAGGACAAAATAATGTCAGAGAAGGGGCCAGAGTAATAGCACAGTGGATAGAGTATTTGCCTTGCACGTGGCCAATCTGAATTCAATCCCCAGGATCCCGTATGACCTCCCCAGCCTGCCAGAAGCATTTCTGAATGTAGAATAAGGAGTAACCTCTGAGCACCATTGGGTGTAACCCCAAACTGTCGCCCCCCACCCAAAAAAAATGTCAGAGAATTACTGATCAACATAACTTACTTAGCTTACTTTGGGGATAAAAATGGGATGGAAAGGTTCTTTGAAACATTGGTGGAGAGAAGGCATTCTGGTGGTTGGTGTGATTTCAGAAAAACGTATGCATGAATTTATTGATAAAAAGTAAAAAAAAATAGTCTTTAGCATCAAAGAAATAGCTCAGTGGTCTGAATGTATACATTGCACATGAGAGGCCTAGGTTCCAACTGCCAGCATCAAATGGTTCTCCAAGAACCTCCAAGAATGATCCCTCAAAACACCTAGCTAAGTGTAAACCCTAACCACCACTGGGTGTATCCTCAAAAACAAAACAACAAAATTATTTTTGAATATTATTTGTTTGTTAACTATTCAAATAGATTCATTTTTAACCTGAAAATACAAGGAAAATAAACACTGATGTGTTTCTTGGTTTTATTCATGAGTATGTATTTGATTTACTTCAAAATTGAATCAATTGTTTTTCTGAGTCCCTCCTTATATCCTATCTATATACGAGGATGCCAAGAGTTTAGGGAGTAAAAAACAATGTTCTAATGAGTATTTGTAAAATGAGAATGTTGCCCAGAAAAATCTTGCATATTTTTTGTTGTTTAGTAGAAATGTGATCAACAATACTCTTTAATTTTGTCATGATCAAATGCCAAGAACATAAAATTTATTGCTATCACTATCTCTCTTATCTTGAATTGGATATTATTGACAGATTATTGGTGAGAACTGAGAATAATATAAAGAATTTCACTTTAACATGACAATGATATTTTTTTTCAGTAAAGGAATCGCCAAAATCACCAGAGCAAAAGAGTGGAGTTGTAGGCTCTCTTCTCCTTGAATTGAAAGAATAATGCACTTTTTCCTCAATTGTTTCATGCTTTACTTTGCCTTCCTTTCTTTTCATTGGAAATAACAAGGATATATATTTTTGAAGACTTTCTTGAAAGTGAAACTGGAAGTCAGTATAAGAGATTATTATATTGTTAACTCTTATACTTAAGAGAAAAATGTTCTCCTTTTACTTCTATAAAACTGTTCATTATAGAAGGGAATGCAATGTAAATTCCAGTGGCCAAATTATAGCATTTAGGGCAGAAATGTTTTCGTTAGAAAGTCTTACCATTTTTGCAAAATAAAAAGAAAGAAATTAAATAAGGAACAAGCAATCAGTGGCTTTAGGGTGTGCAATCTTTCAAGGCTGACAGATTAGCCTGTGTTTGAAGACCTACCTAATGGACTTAAAGGTCAATTTGCTTAGATAGCTATAATTAATGGAGAGCAAACAGTAATTTTGCTATATCACATGGAAATGTCTGGGCTCTGCAAGATTTCTTTTTATTCCATGTTTTTTTCATCTTTTGTACCAAATGATAATAATGAGTATATGAACATATATATGAGACAGTGTGTCTGCATCATTGACCTCTTTTAAAAATAAGTCTATTTAATCTCATCTAGATAAAATGCAACTATGTCTTGAATAAAATAATAAAATGTTCCTTATCTTCACTGTGAACCCTTTATCTGGTAGGTAGTTTCATGTTTACTGTTATTTGGGATAACAGAGCAAGTAAAGTTTATATGCACACCAAAAAAGGGGGAAAATGGGGTGAGTTTACAATTTAACATATAGACTCATTACTTGACTAAAGCAAATACAAATGTAACTCATTTATAAAGCCAAGGATATGACTCAATGATTAATGGGTGAAAAATTTGGACACTTCTTTTCTCCTAATATGTGGAGTTTAGTAAAGTCTAGATAATGTGATGCAATGGAAATAGTTTTGAATTGGTGCCCAAGATACTGGATTATTATCCTCATTCTGCCGTTTCCTTGTTAAATGATTCTGGACAATAATTGAATTTTGTTATCTTCTATTAGTTCAAGACTTAAAAAGGCCAAACTAGCTGATCCCTAAAATTTGTCTCAGTCTAATATACTAATTGAAGTTAGTACGATTTGGCTGCTAGCAAATCACAACAAGATAGACATACTATTAAAAACTCTTTTGTGATGGTTAAAGCATTAGAGAAGTTATGCACTACCTAGTGGCATATCATCTTCTGATCCCATGAAAAAGCTTTAGAATTCTACTTACTAAACGTTAGAACTAAAATGAACTTATTAAATGATATTTATAATTTAAAGTAACAGGAAACATCTGTCTACATACAGCTATTTCTTTTACAACTGGTTCTTTGGTGAGAGAAAATTCATTGTTTTTGAGTCACACCCAGTGCCCAAGGCTAACCCCTGGCTCTGTGCTCAATGAGGACTCCTGGCAGAGCTTATGAGTTGATGGAGATCAAAGTGCATCACTGACTACACTGTCTCTCCAGCCCCAGGAAGCAATTCTACATAGTTCTCTCTTCTGCCTTGTCTCAGTCTGTCAGACTTACCTGTCTGCAAGGCTGCTTTGGGTCAGACTTGTGGAGGTAGACTCTGGGATAAGAATTTTTGCCAAGGGACTTATGAGGGAAGAATTCTTGGAAAAACATGTAATGAAATAAAAGTAGCAGGATGAATAAAATGGTTTTACCTCCTGGAGAACTCAAGCTACACATATTCTATTTCAGACATTTAAAAAATTAGAAATTATATTAATGGATATGTGTAATAAACTAAAATAATGTAAGATTTAAGCATAATTACATATCAAAACCAGCCTTTGCTGTTTCTGAATTATCCATACAAGGAATAATTTCAACCTTTGTATTTCACGCCATACTCAGAGTACTTCCTAGTAGGTGCCAGGCTTGGGTACAGGTCTTGAAGAAATGGAAACCTATTGCATTTTCTGCTGCTAATCAAACATTTCTAAGAAACTGAAGCTCCCTCAGGCTGAATCCAAGACTCCATTTTGTAGAGAATAGATAGTAACCAGGTGCTTTTAATTAAGCTAAGAATGATTTGAGCTTTAATGTTAAAGCCTTTATGTAATAATTCACAGAAAATGGCTTTCTGGGAAAAGTTTCTATACCAGAGACTCATGTTGTCTGGGTGGAAAATTAAGGCTGTAAAATCTAAAAGTAGAACAAATGTGAATCAACCATTGACATGTTGTCATAAGGTGGTTGGACTGTGAGAAGTAGGCAGCTATCTCTCATCAGGTCTTATTCTATGCAGTGCCATGGTGTGCCTGAAAGCCTATCCACAATCTTACTAGCCAGAAACATAAATTACAGGAGCTTGTAAAAGTGTCTGCATATCTCAGAAAAGAGACTGACTAAGGTCCCATAGCCAATATAAATGTACAGAATGTCAGTTGATTTCTATGTACCCGGTGTCATAAATGACAGTACCACAGGTCTCCCTAGATCATTTTTGATGCCAGCTGAGTATCATAGTATTGCATTTTGACTACTGAAGGCAGTGGACAAGGGGGGCAAAGAACATCAGTAGCGCGAAGGGTACACTGATAAAGAATGGTGTACATTGTATGACTGAAACGCAGCAAATCACTCCTGGCTTGGGGGACCATATGAGATGCTGTGGGATCAAGCCGTGGTCCATCCTAGGCTAGTGTGGGCAAGGCAGATGCCTTACCATTTGCGCCATCATGCTGGACCCAACAATGGACAATTTTGTAACTACAGTGCTTAAATAAAGCATTGATTAAAAAACAACAATAACAAAAAGACAAAAAAAAAAGGAGTTAGAGAAAAGAATCTCCAGTTCATCCCACTGAAGCCTTCTTTCATGTCTTCACGACTCAACTTTAAAAGCACCTTTGCAGATACATCCAGAGTAGTTCGGAGTTTGCTTAATCAGATCAACACAGAAGTGCCAAGGAATTGTTGCTACTCTGACGGAGCATAGGAGATGCTAGGAATCGAAACCCAAGTTTGTCCCAGGTCTGGAGCATGCAAGGCAAATGACCTACCACTGTGCTATCACTCTGACCCCCCTGAAAGTAATTCTTAAAAGAGGCTGACTGGGATAGTATCCTAGGTGCTGTTTTTCAGCACCTTATTTCTGATTATATTTTGAAGGTTTCTCAGAATGCCCCCAACTAGATGGAACGAGTTATCTAAATTGATAATTGGTTGCTTTTAAAATTTTAGTTACCATTTCTTTCCGTTAGGGTTACTAAATAAAATACAGACTGCCCTGTTCAATTTGAATTTCACATTAACAATGGTGTGATTTTTAGAAGAGAGGTTTAGCTGGCTCTTGAAACATTTATATTAATTTTTTCTATAGAATTATCTAGGTCAATCTATTAACAATACGTCATTCTGAGTAAAGAATAATAGTGTTTAAAATCATTCTGTTGCTTAGTTTGAATTGAGTTCCAAATACAAAGTTAAGCAAGTGATCTAATAATTTTGAACTAGCTTATCCCTTCAGTTATAGATGAGAAAACTGACACCCAGAGGACCTGCACAAGGATTGCCCATCTTATTTAGCTGTTTTCAGTTTTCAAGAAAATATACTTTGCATGCCAAAATAAAAGACTATGTTTAAATGATACATGAGCCATCACGTTCACAATGTTGTTCCCCTCTATTTGTACATAAAACTTAAACATAATATTTAAACTTTCTGTTGTTCAAAAGCTTAAGCTTTGCTGCAGCTTGTGTGTGTGTGTGTGTGTGTGTGTGTGTGTGTGTGTGTGCTTCACCTCAAGAAATGCTTCCCTACCTCTGTTGTGCTCTGCTATTTATTTTGGATAAATTAGAATTTAACATAACCTTGCCTTAGGATATGTTTGTGTTCTCTGAGGGATTAGGGTGGTGAGGAGGGGAGTATCTTTTTTTCTAGATTCAGTTAAAAGGAGTAGATGAGGAAGGAGTAGAAGTGGGTTCAAACTCCACTTTTTCTTCAGAGTTTCTGTTGTTAAAGAGATCTTGAGTTTTTCAGTCTGGCATTAAAAAAAATAGCTTTGAAGGAATGGAAAATTTCTGTGGTAGTTGATAGCAAATACAGAAAGACTCATTTGCATATAGATGTTTCAGCTTGCAACTGCATAATCCCTGGAGAAAGGCCTTGTTTAAATGGGCAGGCAGACTGGCATGGGGCTGCCTAGTTTCTAATGAAAACTAAATTGAAATTTGGGAAACATTTGCCTTGGAGGTGGATAGTTTTTTTTTTTTTAAGAATATCCATTTATATCTGAAAGATAAAGGCAGACTCATGCCAAATTGCCCCTGCCTCTATAAAAGCCCCCAAACAGAGTGTAACAAGAAAATGAAGAAAAAAAAAGCAATGATTTGGTCAAATCTAAGTTACCCAATTACTACCCAATATGCTTCTTTTACTTGGAAATTCTGTATGATAATTTCTAAACAAAACAACAGGTGATAAGGTGGGAAAAACTGAGACAGTTTGGAGACTCCATCTCTTCTAGAAAAACATTTGAAATAGAAAGGCCTTTTTCCAGGTATTTGGAAGAGTCAGCCTTTTCTTTGGAGACAACTAGTAATCCATTTATAGGCTAAAGACTTTTCAGATTAAATGTTCCCCCTGAATTTGACTGTGGGCTAAGCAGATAAGGACAACTCTAAAAACAAGATAATGTGGAAAGAAAAGAGATTATGAAAAGGTCAAAAGATTAGCTTGGGGATAAGTGAAAAAGGAAAATATGGGAAAAGGTTAGAAAATGATACCAGGCAAGGAAAATAAATCAAAGAAGCTAGAAGAGGAGTGAACTAAGGAGGGGAAATAAGAAGTGTAGAATAGGCAAGAATACAAAGTTGATTAATAATAAAAATGCAGGAAAACAAAAGAACTGGCAGTCTGAATGAAGAGAAAAGGAAATAAAATTAAAATATCAGACTGAATATCTCTAAGGCTTCATGTATAAATCTAATGAAGGCTGGTATGTCAGGACTTTTCTTCTTTTTAGATCTGGTATTTTTATGTTTCTATTGCCAACAACATTGCTTTCCTTTGATCACACACATGCCATTACTTTAAATCAAAAATTTTAAGCACATAGGATAAATTCTACTTATATAAGTATTCTACTTATATAAGCTAAAAATTACTTTGGGTTAAAATTTTGATGATTTTGTTCTTTGAGGATGAAAATCTTAAAGGAACTTTGAATGCTTGTGTGGAGATTATAACATTTTTTTTATTATCTGTGAAATATACACTTGTAAACATGCATGCTCATTAGACATAAATCATATTAGAATGAAGTACATGCAACCCAGAAGAGGGAGGATTAGCAGAGTGCCATACAATAAAATACACATTTATTGATTGTTGGCTATTAAATTAAAGGTCAATGCTAAAGTGATGAACTTGACTGTCTTTGGCCTCACCAGGTTTATACTCAAAAACAATAAATAATTATATAGTTAAATAAAATTTTTATGAAAATGAAAAGAGAAGAGAGAAGAAATAAAAATGTAGTATTAATGATAACCCATGCAAAGAGGATATAATATGGAACATAGAAGGACTTCCATTAACTTGTTTAAAAATGTACAACATGGGGGCCTGCGAGGTGGCGCTAAAGGTAAGGTGTGCTAGCTAAGAAAGGACCACGGTTTGATCCCCCGGCGTAACATATGGTCCCCCCAAGCCAGGGGCGATTTCTGAGCGCTTAGCAAGGAGTAACCCCTAAGCATCAAACGGGTGTGGCCCAAAAAAACAAACAAAAAAAAGTATGATAAAAATGTACAACATGTAGAGGATCACTGATAGCTAAATTTCAGCCATTCTGTGTGGAATAGACAGAAACTGGAAACAGGTCTAGACCAGAATGAAGAAAAAGAGGACCAGGAAGGACTTAAAGGTAAGTTTTGTAATACAACTCTGCTTTTGTTGCCTTTCAGCTGATTCTTCAAGAAAGTCTTCATTACTTTATCATTGTCTGATGAAACATATTATCTTTGGGGAATGAAGAGAATTGCTTGATACTTCCTAAAGTTTCTTGTGGAGAATCATACTTTCCCCTAATGCTGCATCTGTTGTGAGAAAGAAAAAGAAAAGTGAGGAGGATATGGCAAGTTCAATTCCTACTTATTCAGTATCTGCTTTGTCCCAGACCAGGGGAGTGCTGGGTTTATAATGGTAAATGAATCTGTCCCTGAGCTTAAAAAGCACATGCTTTATGGAACTTGAGTAGAATATTTGATTTCTGTTTCAATTCATCATTTATAGATCTAAATCTTTAAATAAAGGAAATGAGAAAATTCAATTCAGATACAGAATCTAAGTTCTTGAAACTTAATGTATTATAGAAATATGTGTCAGTTATTGTTCTAAGCATATTTTTTTTATTTTGGGCCACACCCGGTGACACTCAGGAGTTACTCTTGGTTATATGTTCAGATATCGCTCCTGGTTTGGGGGACCATATGGGACGCCAGGGGATTGAACCACAATCCATCCTAGGACAAACTCTTGCCTTACCACTGCGTCACCGCTCCTGCCCCTATTCTAAGCATTTTATATGCCATTTCTTGTTTCATCCTGATGTCAAGTTTTGAGTTTGGTAGGCATTTTTTGTTATGCTTATTATATAGACTAATATTTTGTGATTTCTTTTCCTTTCTTCCTTCTTTCCTTCCTTCTTTCCTTCCTTCTTTCCTTCCTTCTTTCCTTCCTTCCTTCCTTCTTTCCTTCCTTCCTCCCTTTCTTTCTTCCTTCCTTTATCTTTCTTTGTTTTTCTTTCTTTCTTTCTTTTCTCTTGTCTTTTACTTTACTTTTTTATATTATTTTATTTTATTTTATTATACCACAGGGGTTAGTCTGGCTCTACACTCAGGAATTATCTTGGCAGTGCTTGGTAGATCATGTGGCATGCTAGGGAAAATGAATTTAGGTGGGCTGTATCTAAGACAAATGCCCCATTTGCAGTAGATTTGTTTTAGCCCCCAAGACTAGTATTTAGAGTTTTAAAATTTTTTTAAGCATTTATTATTTGATTTGCAAACTTATTCATAGTTGTTTTAGACATACATCATTTCAGCACAATTTCACCACTACTGTCTACTTTACTCCATCAATGCTCCCGAAGTTCAACACATACTTTTCCTCTACCCCAGCCTGCCATTATAATGGCACCTTTTTAGAATTGTTTGGATTGTAATATTTTAATTTTACTTTGGGTATTTAGTTCTGTCCTTCTTAAGACCACCAATGTACCTCAATCCTCCATCTATTTTCCCTGTTATTTCACATCTGTCTTTCTTCTCATCCTCTCTTTTGTCCTTCCTTATCCTCTGTGGCAAAAAGTGTTCTAGAAAAACACCATTTAAACTAATGTATTCCCTCATGTAGTTATTTTAAATACCACAAATAAATTATATACTCTCTAAGTTATCCTTCTTCTTGCTTACTTCATGTTATCTTTCAGTTTCATTCAGGTTGTAGTGAATTGCATAACTGCATCATTCCTTAAAATTATGTAGTAGTTCATTGTGTTTATGAATCATATCTTCATGATACACTCATCTGTTGATGGACATCTAGGTTAAGTCCAACACTTAGCTATTGTATTAAGTGCTATGATGAACATTGGTGTGCATATGTCCTTTTGCATGAGTGATTTTTCCATCCTGGGGATTATTGATACCCAGAGATGGATTTCTTGGTCATGTGACAACTGGATTTTGAGTTTACTGAGAACCTTCCTGTTTTCCATAGGGGTTTACCAGACAACATTCCCACCAGCAGTGGATGAGAGCTCTTTTTTCACCACATCCCTCTGTTGACAGGGTTGTTCCCAATACTTTATATATGCCATTATTACTGGTGTGAGATGATATCTCATTGTCTTTTTGATTTGGATTCCTCTAATGATAATTGATAATGAACTTTTTTTATGAGCCTGTTGGCCATCTATTGGCCCAAGACCAGGATTTCTTAACCAAGAGCATATGACCTACTTGTCCACTTCTACAATATTCCAGGGGGTCCACAGCTAAAAATATTGCAAACAGTGGGCTGTGACTCAAGCGAGATTAAAGACAGGGAGCTACAGGGGAAAAAATTCAGAAGAGGGTCACAGAACACTGGTATAGGCCAAAAAACTGAAGCTTAAAAACACTAACTCAAAATTTCCAACTTTAATTAATTATTTATTTATTTATTTGTTTTTTGGGGTCACACCTGGCAGCACTCAGGAGTTACTCCTGGCTCTATGCTCAGAAATCGTTCCTGGCAGACTCAGGGGACCATATGGGATGCTGGGATTCGAACCACCTTTCCTTCTGCATGCAAGGCAAACGCTCTACCTACATGCTATCTCTCCTGACCCATTCAAAATAATTTTTAAAAGCATGGTTATTGACTAGCTAATCTAATACAAAGTTCACATTTGTTTGATACCATGATCCCTGTACTTTAAACAACAGCACAACCATTTTTTCACTAGAATAATTACTGACCTAAAGCCAGCCCGATTGGAATTCAATGTGGGAATTAAAAAGAAGAAACTAGTTAGTTCTTTATTATCCATTCAATTTATTTTCTATCAAGAGAATAATTCATGTTTTTTAATATAATTTTTATTTTTAAACATGTTGGGTTACATATCATTGGCAATCATATTTTAGGTACAAATTAACATAAAATCAGGGGAACTCCCATCACCAAAAAGTCCTCTGTCCACCTCAGTTCCCATCCACTTCCCATATCCTCTCCCCTACCCCACCCTCCCCCTGGGTTGCTAAAGCAAGTGGTCCCCTCTGCGTCTAATTTGCTACTTGGTGGCCTTAAAACCTGTTTGGTCTTGGTTACCGCCCTTTCCCCCCCTGATTGGGAAGGGGGACTAGTCAGTATAAGTTATGTGAATTTGTTTGAGAAAGAAGAAAAAAAATAGAAGATACAGAAAAAAAACGGATAAATAAAAATAAGTAAATAAAAAAAGAGAGAGGGGTCATATACTCCTGGAATGGGTGGAGTCCTTCCAGAGGCTTTCATTATTGGTTTGAGGGGGGGGGAGGGAAGTGAAGGTGGCATAGAATAACCGTACATAAAGAATCATCGAATGAGATATCCAGTGAGCATTCCAAAAAA
>PVKC010039669.1:0-12505 GCA_004027635.1 Crocidura indochinensis | reverse complement strand
AGAAAATTGAATTATACTCAGATTTTAAGATCTCTTGTCAAGAGGCAATCTCAATCAAAATATTTGTTGATTTTGTCTGGCACAAGCTTACTCCTGCTATCTCTAACACCATATGGGGGAAAATGTCTCCTAAAGTGGCTTGGGATATGCAAGTGACCTGCCCCCAATTCAATGGAAACAAGGCTAACTTGGAAAAATACATCCTCATCTCTCTGGCAGAAGAAGAAAGTTTTGATAAATATTGGCAATATCTTCAAAATCCACGATCTTTTTATAAGAGGTACATTGAAAGTCATGTAAAATTATATTATTCAAGCAAAGGAAGTGAAAAACTAAAGACATTTCTAAAAATTACTTTAAATGACATCAAGACTAACATTCTTTCAGCTATTTCTGAAACCACAGTTATAGCTAAAGAAAAAAGTGCCATGCCTGCATCTGAGTGGTTGGATTTGTTTTGTGACCATTTGGGGAATGATGTGATCCTTCCACGAAAAGAGTTAATAAGAATTGAACATCAAGACATAAGGGATATTGACTTCCTCAAAGAACTCATGAATGGAGCTTTAGAATCTGCAATGAAAACTGTAGAACAGATTTGTTTAAGTGTGACTGTGGAAGAAATGATTCCAGAAATCAGGAAAATCCTTTCTAAACAGCTTTGTGGCTGCTGGGAATTATGTCCCCGATGCGGAGCAATTTGTACACACACAATCCCTGCACATGAGGGAGACCACAATGCTGTTTTACACCGTCCTCGGGCTGTCATTGGAGGAAAATGGTATAAAACAAACTATTTTAGCATTGATAACTGTACTAACTTGGTGGCAAATGACTGTTCCTTTGTTCTGGAAGACAACAGAGACATTTCCTATAAGAACTTCAAACAGGCAGGAGGAGTTTATGCCGCATGGAACATCACTCCAGATTCCTCCACCCAGTTATACTGGAAATGGTTTGTCTGTCACTTCAGATCAAAGCTAGAAAAAATATATAACTTAAAATTTGAAGGTTGTGGTCAAATACCTGCCACATGGTTCAAAATCACCAAGCAAAATGTGATTAATGACTTGGAAAAACAATAATTCAGCAATCAGAAAAGGGTTTTAGTATTTTAACAAAAGGTCACAGTACCTGAATAATTCTAAAGTGAGTCTTATCATCTGGATCATTATTATTTTAAAGTGAAAATTCTAGAAATAAATAAATAAAATTTCAAGAACTGAAAACTATTTAAAAGGATAAAATATCATCCTTTTTATTTTGCCCCAATTTCTTGTAATTAAAAAGAATACAAATGTTAACTTGAGAAAATAAAATCAATTAAAATACTTCTTCACTTTAAAAATATTAATCAGAAAAACATTAATTTGTTTTAGTATAAATCTCCGCAGTGGTAGGGAGTTTGTCTTGCATGAGGGTGACCCAGGACTAACCTCGGTTTGATCCGGGGTGACCCATAAGGCCTCCCAAGTCAAGAGCAATTGCTGAATGAATAGCCAGGAGTAACCCTTAAGAATCACCAGGTGTGGCCTAACCCCCCACCCCTAATTGTTTTGTTTTGTATTTTTTAACCGTGGCCATATATAGGAGTCTGGAGTAAATTTGCTGATGCTCAGGGGACAATGTACTAAGGACTAATCTCAAGGCATGGAACATGCATGATAGACTTGAGAAATCTACCCAGCCAGAAGCAGTACTTCCCAATCCCCCTTTCTATGTAATGAGAACAGTTTGAACACTCTAATCTTCATCATACAGATTCAAAACTAGATTTACCAAGTTTATCAAGTTTACCAAGTTTAACTGAGAGACAATCTATCACTCAGGGTTTATTCCTGGCTCTGTGCTCAGAAATCTCCCCTGGCAGACTCGGGGGACCATATGGGATGCTGGAATTCCAACCATTGTCCTTATTGTCCTTATCTCCCCAGCCCCAATATTTACTTTTTTTTTTTTAACTCTTTCTCTGGGATTAGGGACTTCACATTTTTGTGTTGTTTCTTTGGGGGAACAGACTTGTGTTACTCAAGGCTTACTCCTAGTTCTGCATCCAGGGATCACTCTGACAATGCTTCCAGGGACCATATTAGGTAGTGGAAATTAAACCTAGTTTGGCTGGAAGCAAGACAAGCTCCTTAACCTCTATGCTACTGAGGTTAAACTGAGACTTCACATTTTTTCTTACTGCTCAATTGTGAGACTGTCTGATATTTGATTTCAATTGGATCACTGATATCATTTCAGTCCATTTAGTAATTAGAAATTTAGCAGCTTCGGGTTTCTTTAATATAAGTAACACAGAAAGAAAATTATAATTTCCACCAAGCACAGGCCATTCAATTAAAATATATATAATTAATGTTCTTGGTTTACCAGTAATTTTTTCTATAATTTCCTGGCCTTTTTCTTCCCCACACTGTATGAAGTCTAGGTTCATTATTTTAGTTTTATCTATCAGTTAAGTGACAAAAATCACCATTTTATTACAATATCTTTATCATAAAATGTTATACATCATAACTTATGTATTATATATAAACTTTGCCTTTAATGTCTTAAAATTATTATGATAACTTTAAGGCAGATATGTACACAGATTTTTGTTTCTGATTTTTGGATTCATATAATTATTTCAAAATAGGAGAGAACTGTATTGCTTCTTATAATGAAGTGTAGCATTATTTTGGCTTGTTTATCTGTTTTTGTACATTATCTTTCCCCATACTTGACTAAATATCCTTGGGAGGTAAGGGAAGCACATTTGTTTCATAATTCTAGGCTCCTTTCCTTCAATAGAAACGTTATAATCTGTTATTCTTGGAAATATTTTATTTTAACACTTTTGTTGGAAGTTTTCCCTTATAATCACCTCATCATCTATATGCTCTTTATGATTATATTTTCTCTTCAGTTTAGGTGGATGGCATTGCACTGTCATCACACCCTTTGACTTTATGAGATCTACTTTTGCTTTTGTTTGTTTGTTAAAATAATGTCTTTATTAAGCACCATGATTACAAATATGTTGGGTATCATTTATGAAAAGAACACCCCCCTTCACCAGTATAACCTTCGCACCACCAATGCACCCCATTTTACCCTCCCTTACTTTTGCCTGTATTTGAGACAGGCATTCTATTTCTCTCACTCACTATCATTGTCATGATATCAGTGTAGTTATTTCTCTAACTTAACAAATCTGTTAGAGCTAATTAGATTATTTGATTTCAAATAATATATGCTTGGTTTCTGTATTATTCTGTGACTTTTTGGATATTTTTTCATATGTTCTATGTTAAATTTATTGAAGTTCTCACCCTTCCTCTTGAATTTATTGAGCATCTTTATGGCCTCTACTTTAAACCCATTATTCAGTGCATTACTCACATCTATTTCACTAAGGAATATTTGTCATGCTTTATATTGCTACTTTTGAACTTTGGTCTCTGTTTCATTTATTTATCCTTCCGTATGCATAAGTTGAAACTGAAGAGTAGCTTTGTTTACAACATGAACTTTAGCCTTTAAACTTGGTTATCTTGCCAATATTTTTGCTTGCCTAGCCACTTGGTTTAATAATAATCAGTTTCAGTTGTCAATTATTTGCCAAGACTTGAAATTCTACACAGTGAAAGTTCTCTTGCAAATAAATTGGAAGCTAGATCACAGGGCATCTGCTTTTAAAGTATAAATGATATTTGCTGTATTTTTAATCATAGTTACCAGTACAAATTACCTCCAGACCAAGTGATTTGTAGTCCTTCAATGATTTGTGGTCTTTGGCGATATTTTCAAATACCAAGATCCCAGATAAGTATATAATCTTCTTATTAGGATATATTAGCTCTATGGGGCTGGAGAGGTGGTGCAAGCAGTAGGGAGTTAGACTTGCAAGTGCTAATCTAGGATGGATTGCGATTCGATTCCTTGGCATCCCATATCGTCCTCCAATCCAGGAGCAATTTCTGAGCTCATAGCCAGGAGTAATTCCTGAGCATCACAGGATGTGGCTCCCAAAAACCCAAAAAACAAACAAATAAAATGGATAGACTAGCTGTAGAATTACCTTAAAAGAGTGAAAATCAGGTGTCTCCCATCCTAAATAACTTACAGAATATTCTTTATTTCTCTCATTTGATGCTTTTTTATTTATTGTTTTTGGCTCTACATGTCCAGCAGAAAACCTGGGTTTGTTTTTAATGACAGTCAAATTTCATCATTCAAACTGGGATAGGGAGAACAAGGAAAAATAATCAGCAGAGATGCCCTGTTATTTGTGGCTGATACCACCAGGCTCATAATATACCTTCATTATATAGTCCCGCATTGAATGAGACAAAATATGATAGTGTATAAAATTAGCATACAAAGCTCCACATGTTTATTTTACAATGTAAATAGCTAGTTTTAAATCTCTGAAGTCTTGTGTAGCATTCTGTTTCATGTCCTTCAATGATCATATCCCTCAGTTTAAACTGGGGAGAAAAAAAAACAGCTGAAAAGGATTCAGAGGAATCAAAAAGAAAAACTAGCAGTAGAGATCTACAATCACAAAAAAGGTGAAAATGAACAAGATAAGGGAGACTTGCAAATCTGGAGATGCGGAATCTCAGAATTAGAACTGAAACAAGACAGTAAATTGGATTAGTGTAAACCACTTTGTTCTTCAAAGTCACATTAACTTTAACTGAAATTTAGCTTGAATAACTATGTTTGCTAGTTTGATTATATCCGTAATGAAATATATAAAAATGGTGTAGACCCTCTGAGGACTAAAGAATTCAGTTTGTGAGAATAAAATTTCTCTTCCACCATTCTTGGCTTTAATCTCAAGTCTTTAACTATTCCCTAACAAATTAGATCCCCTGATAGCAGGTACTTTCAATAATTTTAACCTTTGATGATATCTCCTTTCTACACTTGAAGCTCAGGCTCATTGCTCTTTGCTTTTTGTCTTCTTGTCTTACTTTTGTTCCCAGGATAAGTTTGAGAAAACTGAATATTTGCCTGGGGAAAAAGGTGAACTAACAAAGAGGATGTGACTTGACCTGTGGGTGCCCTTCCTCCTTTTGAATGTTTGCTACCTCTTCCTATTGTAATTTCCACAATCTATATGACTGGCAGTACCTTTAGTTGTTAGATTTTATCTGACCAATTGTATTAGTTATAATATCAGTCTTATTTCTCTCCCCATTCCACTTCCATAAGAACATTTTACTGACATTTACAATAAATATTAATCAAGGAGAAAAGTGATTAATCAAAAGAAAAGCCTTTGCAGAAAATAAAATGAACATACATCACTTGCACAGAAAAATGATAGAGTATATCATGGATTTATTTAATTGGTAATAAACATCAAGGAAGCTAGAAATCAAGAAAGGTTCTAATGCATTCTTCACTGTCCATTACTGTCTGGCAGGGTCCTGGAGTCCTTATCAGTATGAAAGAGTTAAAATTCTGATTTGGACAGTCAATCGAAGACTATAGGACAGCTTCTCTGAGGGCAAAGTGGTAAATATTCCAAACTGCAACCTTCAATCTGAAGGTCATGACAGTATTCTTCATAACTGTGGATATTGAAAGTCAAGGCAACAATTCTAGTTCTTGAGAGGTGTTGTCTTCAGGGTTGGCCATGACCTTGTGCATCAGTTTCTCTTTTCTTATTGTCCACTTTCAAAGACAAGAATCTTTTCATGACTCACCTTCTCTATTCTAGGAATGCTGTGGTAGTCCTTGAGCAGTGTGGAAGGAGCTGGGTCAGCATCTTGGCTGGGAAGTACTGACTTCCAGAGGGCATATTGTTAAGGGTTCAAGTCTCCAGAGAAGTCAGAAACATAAGAAAGTGGAAGTGGTCAGCAAATAATTTTGGGACAGTGTTTTGCTTTAACCGACGTATACCTAACACAGTTGCACAAATTTTCTTCTGTGGAGGACAGGTCTTTATCTGGAAAAACCTGTTCATGACCTCCTCATCCTGTCAGGGGAGCCTTCAGTGCTGCCATCCTTTGACTTTTAATTGGCAGTCCCCTGTCCGAGGAAATATTCAGACTGCTTCCAGGAAGAGGAATTTAGAGGTACAACAGTTAAGTGAAGTGAGAGTCAGAAAATGAGAAGAAGGAAAATTAAGTAAATAGGTGACAAGTATATCAAGGATCCAAGTAGCCCACCACCTTCAATTTCAGAAAAAGAGACCACTATTTCCAAAACCACATGGGGTCTAGTGTCTCCACTGTGTACAATATATATTGATAGTATTATATGCATATTGTTTATATATGCTTAATATCCATCTTGTAATATGACCTTGATACCTCCCTACAAAGCTCATGTCTAATCCTTTACTGCCTCAGTCCCAACCATTATTTCCCCCCATTTACCCATATAGGTGCAGCTCATGACATGAAACTCACCACAAAGAGTGATGAGTGTAGTTAGAGCAACAACTACACTGAAAACTATCATAATAATGTGAATTAATGAGGAAAAATAGAAAGCCTGTCTCAAGTACAGGTGTAGATGGGGTGGGGAGGAGGGAAATTTGGGAAATTGGTGGTGGGAATGTTGCACTGGTGAAGGGGGGTGGTCTTTATATGACTGTAATCATACAACTACAATCATATTTGTAATCACGGTGTTTAAATAAAGATAATTTTAAAAAGAACAAAAAAAAGAGAGACCAACAAATCCCACAGTATGCAGTCAGACACACGGGATTTTAATTACCTGAGCTCAGGGGTCCCACAGTCTCCTGTCACAGCAGACTGATTTGCAGAGGTCTGCGGACGCTGAGTCTCAGAAACCTTGGATTTTTATAGGGTTACATATGCTAATAAGGATTCAAACATTAAGCATTTCATTAGTTCACATAACTGTTACAATTTAAAAGCAACTAATAATGCAAGCAGAAAAAGGCACACATTCTTAACAGTACCCGATCCCTTATTGACATAAGTCCTCCTTGCCCACACTTGAATAGTATATGCAGATATGTTCTATAACTACTAGATGGTCCTGGAGAAGGGCCCTTTTATGACAGGGTGGAGATTGAGTTCCCATGATAATGGGCTTATCAGTTATCCTGGGAAGGTGACCAAAGGGGCCTGATCTCTGGAAAACTTACAGCAAGCTTATTACAAAAGCTAAGATTCAGTATTAATTTCTAACAGGTTATAAGCAAATACTTATTAAACCCACTACTATCCTATGCTTATTGCTTCACACTGTGTACTCTGAGTTGATAAATCTTGACAGTACCTGCATCATTTTACAATGCTGACTCTAGGGCATGCTTTTCAGCTTTCCATTCCCCATCCTAGTTCAGGAAGTAGATAGTCACTCCTTTTCTCTATAGTCCAGTTGCTAACTTGCTGGGCGCCAACCTGCCCAGTAAGCTGTTCATTTCACTGGTCACTTGACAGGGCCTATAATGGCAAACTTATATTAACTAAAAATCCCTAAACAACCTTAGTTCTAATAAAACTATAAAAACATACTTCAAAAGCACACTTCAAAAACATACTTTTTTTTTTTTAAACAAACTTCAACAACATAAACTGGCAGCTAGAAGAAGTAGATCGGAGGATGTGAGAGAATGTCCCCGAACTGACACAGTCCTGGTCAGATGACCCAAAAATGGGGGTGCTTGCCAGGATGGAGGTCTGAATGCATCTCAGTGTCCTGGGCCCATAATCCTCAGCATGATGGACCTTTACGCTTTTGGGTCTTGCTCCCATCCTTGGCTTTTATAGGGTTTTTCTCAATCTGCCCCACAAGGGGCTTTTTTTTTGTTTGTTTGTTTTTGGTTTTTGGACCACACCTGGAGGTGCTCAGGTGTTTTTCCTGACTATCTGCTCAGAAATAGCTCCTGGCAGGCATGGGGGATCATATGGGACTCCGGGATTCAAACCAACTACCATAGGTCCTGGATCTGCTGTTTGCAAGGTAAATGCCATTGTGCTATCTCTCCAGCCCCCACAAGGGGCTTGGCTTTATATCCAGGTAAAAGTCTTGTTTTGTTTTGTTTTGTTTTGTTTTTTGGGCCACACATCTTTGATGCTCAGGGGCTACTCCTGACTATGAGCTCAGAAACCGTTCTTGGTTTGGGGGGATCATATGGGATGCCAGGGGATTGAACCAGGAGTTTAGTCCTAGGCTAGCACTTGCAAGCCAGATGCCTTACCTCTAGCGCCTTTACTCCGGCCCCAAGAGTCCTATTTTTAAGATGTTTGCCAGCTAATAGTTAATTATCTTCTTTGATTTCCTTTTCCTGACCTTTGCTCCTGCTGAGCTTCTCTTGGTGGGGGTCCAGTCTTCTCTGAGACTGCAGTGGCACCAGGTAAAGGTTTTAAAAGAAGTAATTTATTCAAATTTTATCTCTTTATTTTATTGCATCCCAAGAATTTTTATTGCATCCCAAGAACTCATTGCTATGGGGAAGGTTGCCTTCTCTTTCTACCTGCCTGTTTCAGAACTAAGACACAGTACTGATCACTTTTCTCAGTAATATTGGGCTCTAGGTAAGACTTTCTACTGGTCTCTACAGGTGAAAAATCCATATTCTGTGATTTGCAATAGGGTGTAAGTTAAATTATACTCAACTGTGTGGAATTGCATTATGCCAACTACTATGTTCCATGTCTTACTTCTAGTATGGGATCTTCTTTGAAGGCATCATTAGCTCATGTTTCACACAATTCAGCAGCTGAAGGTTTAGTTATGGGCACTGCAGAGAGTGTTCCCTCTAAGACTGATTAGTGCTTTTACCTCTTCATATTTAAAAATTTTGATTTCATTGAAATAAAATTTTAAAGAGATGTTTCCTAATGTCCCCTCAACATAGGCTAAACTAAATCTTATTCTTTTTGTGTCCTCATATAATTCTTATGTTTCAGTGTTAGAGAATTTTATAATTTATTATAGTCTGTCATATTTTCTCTCTCTTAGCATTTCTTAATTAAAATATGCACATTCAAATCAATGTAGGAGATATTAATATAAGGGATTTTAGGGTTTATCCAGGGTGAAAAGCATTACTACAAGATGATAGTAACATATTAGCTTTATTTGGATGACATTTTTGACTAGTTTGTATATGGGGGAGAGTTAATCACTGGTTAAGGCCACAGAGAGGGCTTCAACTCAGAAAAGGAGGAAAGAAAAAGGACTCCTGAGGGATCTGGTAGGCACCTATTTATCCAGTCAGTACACCTAGTAGTTCAGTATTTGTGTGTTTAAAGGAAGGAGGAGGGATAGAGGGTATCTGTGCCAGAGCTCTAAGAGCAGCAATAGCAATTTGAGGTTTTTGTAGTTTTAATTTTATTTTTCTAAAAATGGCAGATGTTTAGGTCAGTTTTCTACTGATTGCAAAAAAGGAAAGCCATAAATGGCTAAAATAACATTATTTAGAAAAATACTTAAAACAATTAGTAGGGTATATTGTTGAGTTTGGCACCAATAGGGTTTTAGTTTCATGATTCCCAAGTTACTATGACAAAATAAACAACCCAAGAACCAATTATAGATATAATGAGATTTTCTTTTGTGACTAAAGCAGTGGTAGCTAAATTGAAAAGAAAATAAAGGAAAGAATATATTGAGAAAGAATGAAAAAATAGTGAGATAAAAGGAAGTTAAATACATTCTTGATTTTTATATTTCTTTATTTTTGTTTTTGGGTCACACCCAGCAGCCTCAGAGGGTTCTTTCTGCCTATGTGCTCAGAAATCACTTCTGGCAGGCACTGGGGACTATTTGGGATGCTGGGATTCAAACCATCATCCATCTTGGATCAGTTGCTTGCAAAGCAAACATGCTACCATTGTGGTATCTCTCCGGCCCCACTTCTTTTTATTTTCTTTTAATTTATAATTGTGTTAAGTTATTGCATTATTTAAAAGAAATAAAACTAATTAATAAAAAATAAATAAAACAAGTAATCGCATGTTTTGTGTTGTTTCTCATAAGTAGTCTATTTATAATTTTGGCAAAATTTTAATTTAGTTTTAATACCTAATATAAAATTAATTTAATTTTAATTTAATTTTACCTTTTAATTTAGTTTTATTTGCAGAAGCATACTCAAACTCTTTTTATTTTGTATTTGGCTTTGTTATCATGCCTGGCAATACTCACAGGCTACTACTTTCCAGTTCTGTGCTTGGGTATTGCTTCAGACAGTGTTGGGGGACCATGCAGTGCAGATTCAAGATCTAGAATCAAGCTTCCTCCATGGTGCAGAACTCAGAAATCAACCTTGATAATGTAATAGCAAAAGGAAGACTTTATTTCTAGCTAACTAGGGTTTCTGCCCATTCAAAATAGTGGACCTTAGGCAAAGGTCCCAAATTAAATATTCAAGGAGCATATATTTGCTTACAATTTTATTTGCTTACTATTTCAAGCAGCCACCTGGTATTTAGTCTAAGTATATTTTGTAAGTTTTTTTTTTGAACCTATATCATGACCTTAACCTCTTATTGTTTAACTATTTTTGCCATTTTCGGCCATATTGGTGGGAACATCTCATTCACTCATGAGAGGCATGGGCCCATTTTGCTGAGAACATCCTGTCAAAAGGGGGATTTGACAACTGCTTATTCTCACATTACAAGCTTTTATGTGCTTACTGTGGCTAGCTATATATAGTTTTAGGGTCTCAGGATTTAACAGTTCCCTCTAATACTCCTAAGTATAAGGTATAATGATACACCAATTCTTAAACTTTCAGTAAAGATGCACATGTTTAATTGTTTGGGCTTAATTATCTGTTATAAAAATGCATGCTTCAGAAAGTAATACAAGAGAAGAAAAAATGAGGTGAAAGATCTACATCTCAAATAATTCGTCTTAATTCATAAGCAGAAGAGTTCTTTGAACCAAAGGAAGTCAATCAGTTTTTTGACACTTTTTGTAAGACAACTTAAAATCAGCAAAAAATTTATCTTTTTCACTTTTTACATACTGTTCAGGGTCATTTGCAATGCACATCTTTTTAAAGATACTTGCTGAATCTTTGAAAAGCTCTAGAGCAAGTTGTATTTTATATTCGTTTGTGAAAATGAACCTGACTCTGTGAGATGCAGACTCAGTTTCATTATGAATCACTTGCATAATTTCATGGAAGTAACTTGAACTATAACCACCATTTTGCTTTTCTCTTATTTTGTTTCCAACCAATGTCTTAATTTTTGTAGTGGTCTCCGATACTAAATTTTTCTCAAATTCTGTCAGTGAGGGCCCATATACTTCATAGTTTTGAGAAGTGATAACATGTTTAGAAAAATTGATAGAAAATGGTTTCTTTGAATCACGATACACAATTTTGTTCACAATATTGGGATGCTGCTTAAAATACTCCAGGAAAATATTCTCTAGATCAATATCAACATCAGGACTCTTTGCAGATGGGAATTTGGGAAGCAATGAAATGATGTTCTCTGACCAAATTTTGTTGAAATTATCTCTTAATTCCTCATCATGTAACTCTTTCCCTTCAAAGGATACAGCCAGCCAACTATTTATTTTGGATAACTTATTTCTCAATTCTCCTTCATGCTTCTCCATAAAATCTTGTATTTCCTTTACCCTAATTAGGTTCTCACATTTGTCTATAGTTTCTTTTATACATTCCCTTTTAAGATTCTTCAAACGACCTTCAAATCTTTCTTGCCACTGAGCCAAGATCTCTCTATTTCTGTTTTCTAGAAAATACCTTTTAAGTTCTTGCTTAATGGCATCATGCTTTTCTACAACCTGATTTTCAATTAAACTTTTAAAGTCTTCAATTTCTTTATTCTGAATCTTGCTGATAATCTGATTCTGTAAATTCAGAACATGAATTCTCAGTTTCCAGGTGTAGCTATTGTATACAGTTTCTAGTTTATTCAGGGCCATGATCTCCTGTGTGTTCCTGAACCCAAAAATAAAGTTCTCGTTTATGATGGCCTTCCATAAATTTCGTATCCGTATTTTAAGTACTGATATTTTCAGAATGTTTTCCCTGGCCTCTTCTTTGGCGTGCATAAGAATCCAACTTTTCAGTTCCTGAACATTATGGCTATAGGATGGATTAGGAGGTGCCATTGGTGGAGCACCTTCCCATATATGAGCAAAGTAGCGGATGTGTGTGTTGACATCGAACTTAATGACGTCACTGAAATATTGAATATCCAAGCGCTGTTCTAGTTCTGCTGCAGCAAGTGTCATTTGATTCAGTTTCTTGTGTAGCCTTTTCATACTATGATTTGTATTGATAATTTCTTCTGTATTTTGATGAATAAACAGACATCTTGGGGAGAATTTCACTTGTTTCATCCTAAGAAAGGCATGAACTGCTATTTGCAGAATATCTTGTATCCCTGAGAGATCCTCCCCCATAATATTGATTAAAGTTAAGTCTCCAAGTCCAATGACAAAGGTTGCTAATTCATTTTCCTTATTATGTGCTTTGTGAATAATCTCTGAGGCCTGAAGTCCTTCTGTGTCTACAATAAGAACATAG
>PVKC010039668.1:0-12494 GCA_004027635.1 Crocidura indochinensis | reverse complement strand
AAAAGAAAAAAAAAAGAATTAGCTAGAGTGGGGCCAGAGATAGCATGGAGGAAGGGTATTTGCCTTGCATACAGAAGGACAGTGATTTGAATTCCAGCATCCCATATGGTCCCCCGAGCCTGCCAGGAGCGATTTCTGAGCGTAGAGCCAGGAGTCACCCCTGAGCACTGCTGGGTGTGACCCAAAAAGCAAAACAATAAAAAAGAATTACCTGGAGCATTTGTTGGAGAGAAGGCAGGGTGTGCTAGGTTGCTTGTCTTGCCCATTCAAGATGCGTAGGATGGATACCCAAGTCCAGGAGTGACCCCAGAGCACAAAGCCAGGAGTAAGCCCTGAGCATTGTCAAATGTGGCCCCCATATGTGCTTTTTCCCCACAATGTGTCTGTAAGTGGCTGGAAGTTGACTCGATGCTGCTGCATCTGCAGAAACTGCTTCGAAGCAGGGACCCATAGAAGCGATCCAGAAGTCGGTGCGGCTGTTTGAAGAGAAGCGGTGTCGCGAGATGAGGAGGAAAAACATCATTGGGCAGGTCTGCGACACGCCCAAATCCTATGACAACGTCATGCACGTGGGTTTGCGGAAGGTGACTTTCAAGTGGCAAAGAGGAAATAAAATCGGTAAGAAGGTGGTGCCGGGCACTTGGTGCATGAGTGGCACTGCCCGACTGTATCTGTGTGCAGTACATCTGCGCAGGGCCTCCCCTGATATCCCTCCCCTACTATCCCTAACTGTCCACGCGGAGCCTAGGGCTTGATTCTTGGGTGTATCGTGTGCTGAAAGGGACCCTAAAGTGATCCACGGTGGTACTGTTTTTGTTCGTGACCCCCACAGTTGACCATAGTGAGCTAAGTCAGGCTCCATACTTGCCCGAGAAGATCCCCTGTCCACTAGGTCTTCTGAGACATGCTGCTTCCTGTTTCCCTCTCAGGAGACATGGCTCTGGGAATGAGGCAGAAGAGAACCAGGGCAGCACTGCCTCAACCCCCCAGTGGGCAGTGGGAGGGAAAGCTCAGAGCCTTAGAGGTTTCCTCAGGAGACCCTTGGAAGCAGATTGAATAGTACACTCCATCACTGACCCCTTTCCTATCCCCCAGATTATTCCTGATCCTGCTACTCCTTCCCATCTCCCAGGAAACCCTTAAGGCCTAGTGGGGGATGGTCTTGGTCCTGCAGCTATAGTCAAGGATTGTGGACTCAGGCCATGGGGAGCTGGATGGAAGGGGACAGGGAGGATTAGTGGGAACTGGGCAGGCGGGTCTCTGAATGGCAGCTCAGACGGGCTCACCAGTCAGTCTACCAGTGCTTGAGCCTCCTGTTGGTCCCGTTTCAGGGGAAGGTCAGTATGGGAAGGTCTACACTTGCATCAGCGTGGACACTGGCGAGCTGATGGCGATGAAGGAGGTGAGTGCTTGCATTTCAGGGAAAATGTTCCCACGGCTAGCAGGGCACCGGTTGTGTGACCAGGCCAAACCTGCTCTGGCGCTTTGCCAGCTTGGGACGTGGATGGGGCAGAGGGCCCAAACTTCCAATGGTGCGTCCAAACGACAACCTCAGCACCACCGGGGATGGGGTTCAGGTGGGAACCTGTCCAGATGGGACTCAGAATAAGCCATGTTGTAGCTGTAATAGTGCTGGGAAGGGCACCTGTGTGGAAAGGTACCTGCGTGGACAGGCTCCTTGTATGGAAGGACATTGGCCTGCTGCTAGCCTGGGATGGTCTCTGACCTGCTAGCCTGGCCAGCACTGACCTGGCCCACCTTCTGCAGATCCGCTTTCAGCCCAATGACCACAAGACCATCAAGGAAACGGCAGACGAGCTGAAGATCTTTGAGGGCCTCAAGCACCCCAATCTGGTGCGGTACTTCGGAGTGGAGCTTCACAGGGTGAGCGCTTCCTGCTGTCACTAAGGTGCCAGCATGAGACAGCAGGGTCAGGCTCTGCATCCTCTGCTTACAAGCCATACCTATCCCAGTGCCCTGAGCCCAGGCTTGTCAACCACACTCACCAGTCACAGGTTCCCAACACTCTGTTCTGTCCTCACTTGGTTATATTAAGTTTCAAGGCATAATCTAATAAGCTGTATGCCCTTCCATCATTTTTTTTCCTGTATAAATTCATTTGCTATTTAATTCTAGTTCAGGTTGTTAGAATGTTAAATTATGGATAGGATTATTGCATCTGGCCACCAGCATATACCCTACGATGATCCTCCTCCCATTTTTTTATTTTGGCTTGGGGCCCATGCCCAGCAATACTGTGGGCTTACTCCTGTCTCTGCACTCAGGAATCATTTCTGGCGGGTTCGGGGAACCATATGGAATGCTGGGATTGAATCTGGGTCAGCCATCTGCAAGGCAAGCACCCTATCTGCTGTCCTATTGCTCGGTTCTAACCCTCATTCTATTTTAATTTGCTTTTGGTTGCTGCCCTTGGCTACATTATTATTAGCTTTCCTTTCATGTGTACTTTTCAGTTTGGGGGTCACAACTGGCAGTGTTCAGTGACCCTGGACATCCCAGGTGCAGAGCATGTGCTCTGCCCTTTGAACCCGTCTCCTCACCCCATTCACATTTTAAGGAGCATGGTGGAAGGGGAGGTGAAACCTCACCTTTGTCTCTCATGGGGAGGAAACCATGAGAGGCAGAGGAAACCTTGAATCCTCTTGTGGTTGAACTCCCGGGAGAGTTGGATATCATGATTTGGTGTTTGTTACATACACTATGCTCATGGCAAACTCATCAGCCCGGAAGCCTCTTGTTTTCTTTCTGGGGTCAGGCAGATGATGAACTGTCCAGGATAATGGAGAGTGTGCCCTGCAGTGTGGAGATGTTCTTCTCCCAGGTGGTTGTTGCTGCCTCTAGGGAGGACCCAGTTGGTGTGGCGGGGAGAGGTCCTGTGTGCACCAGCCTGGGAAACCCCATGTGAACCCAAGCCGCCTGTTGTCCCCTCTAGGAGGAGATGTACATCTTTATGGAGTACTGCGACGAAGGCACCCTGGAAGAGGTGTCACGGCTGGGGCTCCAGGAGCATGTCATTCGCCTGTATTCCAAGCAGATCACAGTCGCCATCAACGTCCTCCATGAGCACGGCATCGTCCACCGCGACATCAAAGGTGCATGCTGTCCCCCTACATGCACTCACACCTGTCCACTGTCCTCACACCTACTGTGCTTTCCAGAATGGTCTACATCACAGCGTGTACCTTGATGCCCCTGAACCCCACACAAGTGTGTTTGAGGGGTCAGGAAGAGTGGACGTGGACAGATACTCTATTCTCTTGTACTCTGGGGATCCTGGCTCCCGTATGCCCTGCCCTTCTTCACCCTGCTCACGTTGTCGGTCTCCGAATCCAGTTGTCAAGTGATATTCCTGACAGCTTGAGCACCTGCTGAGTGTCCTGCCCCACCAGGCCCCTGCCTATCCCCACACCTCTGCTGGGCGTGGGTGTTTTATGGAGCGTTACCACTGCTGGCAGTGCTCAGGGGTCATGCCTGGCTCTGTCAGATCTGAAGTGACCCTTGGGAGCACTCAGAAAACCGGCCCTTTGTGGTGCTGGGGATCGAACTGGGGTCAGCCAGGTTGATCAGGGGCTCTACCCACACTAGTAGCTTTCTGGTCCTCATGGGTTTTCAGTGTTAGAAATTAGGCATGTATTTCAGTTCAGGTTTTTGGTCTGTGCCTCCTGCACCACATTTGAATTTTTATTGCTTTCCACTAGTCTCTGCAATGATCTCCTAAATAGTGTCCCCAAGCTTGACCTCTTGGGGCCATGGCTTGGTGTTGGGTAAGTGAAATATGGAGCCCACGTGACATAGTGGCTCACCCCTACTTTCTTCCAGGCGCCAACATCTTCCTCACCTCCGCTGGCCTCATCAAGCTGGGCGACTTCGGGTGCTCCGTCAAGCTGAAAAACAATGCGCAGACCATGCCCGGAGAAGTAAATAGCACGCTAGGAACAGCAGGTGGGTGACCTCAGGGCCAGGATTCCATTTGTGCGCTGGGCTTCTGGCCAGAAAAGCTGGTGGGAGGGACTGCATGTGGCCTACCTGGGGCTGACTCAGTTCAATCCTAGGCATCCCATATGATCCCCTGAGCCTGCCAGGAGCAATTTTTGAGTGCAGAGCCAGGAGTAAACTAAACCCTGAGCACCTCTAGGTGTGGCCCCAAAACAAAACAAACACAAAAAATACACTGGTGGGAAAAGGGAGGAGCTGGGAGCCTCAGTTTCCCTTCTGGTGAGAGGAGGGAGGAAAGACCTCTCGCTTGCCAGAATAACTATTTTATTCATCTGAATGAAATGATTTGCGCTTCATTGCTATGGAATCACACATCCTTCTGAATTGTGGGTTAAATTTCGTCTTCTCAGTGGCATGATACCCATGCATTCAGTTGTCTTTTCAGCAATAACCTGGATCCTGAAATGTTTATGCAGGTGCTGGATCCATCTAGTTTTGTTGTAATGTTTCTTCCCATGGCGACTGGGTGGCTTGTGGGGTGGTGACACGGCGCTGCTGCTCTATAAAACCTGTTCTGTGTCTGCCATTCCCAGCCTACATGGCCCCAGAGGTCATCACCCGAGCCAAGGGGGAAGGCCACGGGCGGGCCGCCGACATCTGGAGCCTTGGCTGTGTCGTCATAGAGATGGTGACAGGCAAGGTAAGCAGATCTCACACTGCAGTGGTGGGGGCAGAGCAGGGGTGCGCCACTGACTAGGCCTAAAGGTCAGATCTGTCAGAAGGCATGGTCAAGTGAAGGCCAGGGTAGTGTGGGAATGCAGAGATCTCTTAGCAGTGAACCGAGAAAACAGCAGGCTTGTACCAGGTCATGTCACAGTTTCCCAAGTCCCCATGGAGCCAACTCATGACAGCTTGGTTTAGTATCATATAGGACCACCTACACTTGCAAGGATGAGAGGTTCTTCAGCAGCCTACGGACAAGCACATGGATAACCCATACCACAACAGAATCAAGAATGAAGGGCCAATGGTCAGCCCTGCCATACATGTATAAGATACTGGGCTGGAGCACAGAGCCACAGAAAAGGAAAGAAGCTGTTGGTTCTAGGCAGACAAGCCAGAAGTTTGTAGGGGCCTTTTGAAAAGAAGTTGGAAAAGGCTCACGTGCTCATGGTCCAGCCAGAGGCCAGCTGCGGGAGTAGAAAGACCAGAAAGAAGAGGGTGCGGGAAGATGCAGTGAGGGCAAGCAGAGCCCAAGATTCTCAGCGGGAGCTGGGAGTCCTCTCCTGTTCTGTGCTAGTGTCTGGTATGAGGATGCAGCTGATGGAAAGTGAGTGCAAAGATGTGGTGTGCGTGGGGCGGACAGTTAGAAACCCCTCCAGGAAAGGCATTTCTGTCACTGCTGTTGACCACGCCTCTCACTTGCTCAGTTTCGGCCTGGAAAGGCCTGACACCTACCTGTCACTTCGGTGAAACCAGACACCAGAGGAAACAAGTTCCCTCACAGCCACACAAACTAGCACCAAACCAACTCGGATCTCCCCAGAATAAAAGTACTTGAGCTGTCTTTACCGAAGATTGTGGGGGAAGGTGCATCAGGGTAGTAGTTTTGGGGTGCAGTTTGGTGCAGGGGACAGATTTCCCAGGGACAGAGTGACCCTTTTATATGTGTTGGGAGAAGCGGGCGGTGAGCCAAGTAAGTTTGGAGTCAGCTCTGAGATATCGTGGTGGTTCTTGCATATTGTTTCTGCACTGATGGTCCTTGATAGCACTTAAAGCACTTAACTCACAGGACATCTGGGGCACCCGGGGCTGGCCACCCGGCTCAGTAAAGAGGAGACTTGGTGGCATTGTGCGCTGTTCTGATTGAGGGTTCTGTGGGGCAGGGAGGTCCCCCCAACTGCAGTTCTGAACCCTGATTCTTGCCCTTCTCAGAGGCCTTGGCACGAGTATGAGCACAACTTCCAGATCATGTACAAGGTGGGGATGGGGCACAAGCCCCCCATCCCCGAGCGGCTGAGTCCCGAGGGCAAGGACTTCCTGTCACACTGCCTGGAGAGCGAACCACGAATGCGGTGGACAGCCAGCCAGCTCCTCGACCACTCCTTCGTCAAGGTAACCCTGATCCACAAGTCACCTGCACTCTGCCAGGACATGGGTAGCCTGGCTTCTCTACTAGGAAATGTTGGCAGACATCCAGTGGGCAGGGGAGTGTTCTTGGAACTGCCCACGGCCTTAATAGGTGGTAGGGCGTCCGTAGTGGGCATAGCAGGATGGAGAGGCAAGGCCAGGCAGGCTCAGTAGTTAGTCCAGCCTCAGGGAGACCCAGGTGACAGAGGGAGAAACTCAGGTCCCTCAAAGGTGGGAGACCTCCTTCCCACTGTGTGACAGACGCTCACCTCAGAAGTAACTTCTTGCAGACTGCAGAGCCCTGTTATGTTGGGCAGCACTGTGGAGTGAGTCTGAGACATGGATTTGGGCAGTAAGAAGATCCCGGGATAGGGTGGCACCAAGGACTGTTCCCTGGACATTGGGACACTGTTCACATTAGGAAAACTGACTTGACTCCCCAGGGTCAGCTCTACCTTGTACACCCATGCACACGTGTGGGTTTCATGGTTATTACTCCCTTTGCCTCTGCCTGGGGCTTAGCTCTGCCTTGCCTGTGTGAAGGTTTGAGAAGTGTGTGTTTGTGCATTAATGCTCTCAGCTTGGCATGCCCAGGGCAGGGTACTGTGTTCTACTCTGGACCCTGGGCTCAGCCATTTCCTGCCCCTTGCAGGTGTGCACAGATGAAGAGTGACCACGACTCTGCCCTGCTGTGCGACTTCCCTGGCGGTGATGCCGGGGGCATCTGTGTGGGCATGTGGGCTGACAGCCCTCCCTGACCATGATGGGGCTGCCCCTACTCCTGCTGCTCCGTTTCTCAGCCCCGTGGCCGGGATCAGGAAGGTCAGGAAGCTGCGTGTTAAGTGCCATTACTACTGTACAGGGACCAGTGCTCAGGCACTGCCTGGCAGACAGGCCCACAGGCTGCCAGCCCTGTCCGTCCGTCGGTCCGTCCTGCACTGACTGTGGGCCCTGCCCACCCGTCCCGCTGTATTGGCGGCATTAGCCGCAAGTTTGTTATGCAAAGGCCGTTGAATGAAATTTAAGGAAAGTACTTTTTTCAATAAATGGTTTATTTTAGGAACGCTTAGTGACCCTGTGCCTTAATGGTTTTCAGCTGTACCAACCAGCCAGGCCTCTGCAGTGATGGGATGGGGGTGGGTAAGTGTGGAGTGAGCTCTTGGCTGGGGTTTATCGTGCCAGACCGCACATCTCAGTGCCATCCTAGACCCAGAGAACTCAGCAGCAGCTCAGCTGCTTTCCAGAGCTGGCCACAGCACTGGGGCTGCTTCAGGCTTTTCTGGCCCAGCCTTTTACCCCATAGAAGCATCTCGATGGTCTCTCCCATTTTGTCCATCGACTTGCGGAACTGTGCCACACCCGTTCCTGGATGCATAATAGCCAAAGCCCTCTTCCCACCTGTGTTCTTTTTCCTCCTTTTTGTCAGTCTTTTTTTTGTCAGATGAAAGTTGGGATCCTGTGCATACTGGGCACAGTCACCAGCCTAGAAATTCTTACCCTCTTTCTCCTTAATTGGTGGCATCTTGGAGGTAGCCAGAACTTTGTTCTTGTTCTTCCCCTTGGAATCACACCTGGTTCTGTGCCAGTATGGGGGGTGGGGGCACTCCGGGGTGTCAAGGATCAGCCAGTCAAGCTTTCTCTCCATCTCTCTGGCCCTGCCGACTCTCCTTTCCTGCTGCATGTTCTTTGGGTATCATTTCTAGTGACAAGGCCCTGGTTGTGACAGTGCATGTCTGACTCCCGGTTTAGTGGTTTAACTCATGTAGGTCTGACTTGTCCTCTGCTCGCTCATTTTGTGACCCATAAAGGCCCATATTTGCTAATTTGCACCTGAGACCTGTACCTTGCAGCCATGAAGCTTTGGAGAACTGAAAGGGCAGGTCACACTCAGTGCTCAGGGGTCATTTAGGGTGGTGCTGGGGCCGTCTGGGTGCCAGGTTTTTCCTTTTAAAAGGTTTTGGCTGTTCCAAACCATTTCTGTCTCCCTGTGAATTTAAGGGTTAGTTGTCAGCTTGAAAGTGAGCAAACAGCTGCAGGAGCCTGGCAGTCACTGTGGCTCTAGAACCAGGAGGTGCCTTTGGCCATCTATCCACAGTGATTTACGTTCAAGCAGGCTCTGCTCCCAAAGTGTGGGCCGTGTGGGTCCCTTCTCCACCCTCAGCCCCCAATATCAAGTGTTTCCTGTATGTGCCCCCTACTCCCATTCAGCTCTGATTCCTGTACCCACTTGCTCTGCTTCATTCTTCATGTTGCTTACTCACATGGCCCAAGCTGCATCTTCCTGCAGCACAGTTGGCCCACCTGCTTTGGCGCATGCGCTTACTGGGTAGTTGTGTGCAGTTGGTTCACATGTCTTGTGGGGCTTCCCCAAAATCAGGTTGTGCTTTGCAGCCTGGCTCCAGAAGGCTGCTGTTCTCACATGAGAGATGAGGCATGTGGACAGTGCTCCAGCCTCCCAGGGAGCACAATTGCCCAACCAAGCAGAGTCCCATCACTGTGTGACTGTGCACCCCCACCCATCCCATAATCCTACAAGATGCTAGAGATTGAGCCCAGCTGGTCACACGCATGGCAAGCGCCATCCCATGGTGCTCTCGGTCCTGAGTTGTAGCTTACTACAGGCTGGCATGTACTCTGCCCTTCTGAACTCTGAAACAACTCAGGTCTGTGAGTATCTGCTGAGGAAACTGAGGTGGAGGCTTGCCATGCAAGTCCACAGAGCGCTGGAACTCCACCCCCAAGAGCCCACATCCCCACAGTTCTACTCCCTGGGCTTATGCTCTATGAGGGAGTCAGAAACAGTGGCCCTTAGCAGGGGTATCTGGAACTGCAGCCCTTCACCAGGTGACACCGCCAAACAGTACCACTCCTTGGTCTGCTGAGACCTCTGGTCCATGTCTGTGCACATGGGTGTGCCAAGGCAGGTGAAGTGTTGTGGGGCCTCCTGCAAGGGCATGCCAAGCCAGGTTCTGTTCTTATACCCAGGATCGTTCAAAGGACCCAGTGTGTGCTGGTTAGGCCTGGTTCCCAAGCTGCCTCAGGCAAGACCCCTGAGCATGGACCATAATTCCAAAATAATCCCCTATCCTACTACTACCACCAAGCACACACACACACACACACACACACACACACACACACCTACTACCACCAAGCCCCTGAGCACAGCTGGAAAGGACAAAGGCGGGGCCAAAGGGGACAGTGTAAGAATCAGACACGGGGACCACGAACTGGGGTGGCATTTTGTCTTTCCAAAGCATTGATAACTAATCCCAAGGGTTGGGAGCACACACTCATTCCCCCTGCCCTTGCAACCTGGAAGTCTCTAGAACAAGAGTCGAGTCAGGTCAAGGCTTGGATAAACCCCAGGCCAGTCTGTCTTCACCTGCAGTGCCCCTACACACACAGGGCTACATGCTGGGCACTGGGGAGCAGGGGAATCCCCTCTTCAGTCGCCATGTCCTTGCTTGCTGTCCATGTCACCGTAAGCTGAGCCCTTGTCGATCTCTGTCACCCCAATCATCCATCGCACGCCCATGGACACTGTGGGGACAGAGCAGGTTAGGGGGATGCACAACAGAACCCCTTCAGTTTGGTTTGTGGGGGTCTCAGGGACCTGAATAGAGTAAGGCTGGGGGGGTAACCAGGCTGGGGGCAGACCCAGGAGCTCAGTTGTCCAGGCGGCTCCTGGCACAGGGGGATCAGCTCTGAGCAGCATGAAGGACCAAGGTGCTATAGAGAAAGCAGAGCTTGCAAGGGGACAGAGGAGGCCCCACCCACTTGTCCCGGGCTGGGGGCACACAGGAGTCCTGTCCCTGGGTACCTCCATGGACCTGCAGGTACAGGCATAGCACGGAACCTGCCTTCCACACATGTCTTGACCCCCAAAGGTGTGAGTTGTTCAAGATCCTGAGAGCTGGGGCCCGGGAGATAGCATGGAGGTAAAGCGTTTGCCTTTCATGCAAAAGGTCATCGGTTCAAATCCCGGTGCCCCATATGGTCCCCCGTGCCTGCCAGGAGCAATTTCTGAGCATGGAGCCAGGAGTAACTCCTGAGCACTGCCGGGTGTGACCCAAAAACCAAAAAAAAAAAGATCCCGAGAGCTTCTGGAGCCCAGATCCCGGGCCTCATCAAGGCCCATAAAGCTGCAGACATTCAGGGGCAGTGACCGCCTTCGCCAGTATGGTCTGTATGTAGGCAGGGTGGATGGACTTGGGCTAAGGTTGAGGCTTCCATGGCTCCCCAGGCCCCGATACTAAGGAGACCATGTGCTAGCACATGTCTCGGGCACACGATACCTAGCATCTCTGGATGGTCCATGCATTCTAATCACAGCTCCAAGCCTGGGACTAGCACAGGCGCACGAGGATGCCTTCCTCTGGCCAGACTTTGGGCACCAGAGACAAATACGTCTAAGGACTCAGGAGACCCTCTGCCTGCATAACTGTCTCGGAACCGAGGGCCAGCAACATGGCTTAGTGTAAAGGACAAGCATGCCAAGGCCTGAGTAGGGACTCAGGTACCAACAGGCCATGCAGACACGTGGATATGCAGCGGACAAGGGCAGGAAGACAGCAGTGGCATATTCTGTCCTGACCAACTTGGCCAGGAAATGGGCCAGGCCCGACTCCACACCAGCTGCTGAGAAATACTTGCAAGGACTTGATCGGGGAGGTGACGGATGTCTTTCCCTGGAAACTTGGAGCTGTGAAACCAAGGTGTCAGCACCCCCACCCTCTCCTCAAGGCTGTGCCCTCCTGCACCTACCCATGAAGAAGACAAGGACACAGCTGGCCAGCGTGAGGGAAGAGCCACTGCGGGCCAGGCTGAGCAGGAGGTAGACGAAGGGGCAGAGCAGCAGGCAGGCCCAGAAGAGCCAGTTGAGCAGTGCCCAGGGCCGACGTGCGAGGACCAGCGGTGTCCCAGGGAACGTGCCTGTCTGGGCATACTCCTCTTGGATGGCGTCCTGGGGATAGAGCTGCTCTGAGCACCCTGTGCCTCCCTGAACAACTGCACTGCCCCCTTTGTCCAGCCCTCCTAGTACCCAGCCTGGGGCAGATCCAGGAACTCGGCTCTCCTGGCACAAGGGGTCAGTTCCAAGGCTGGGCAGCATTAAGGACCAAGGCGCTGCAGAGACCAGAAGAGCCTGTGGGGGACAGAATAGGACCCACCCACTGCCACCTGTCCCAGGGTTTCCATGGCACTCTACAGTGCCTGCCCAGCTGTGCCATGTCACCTGCACTCACCCATCTCCCTACCTCCCTCTCTCTTCTGCAGAGCCAGAGCACAGGACCTGGAGATACCTGTGCTGAATCCCAACGCCCAGTCCTGGTGGGACAAATGATGGCTGCTATGAATAGTGGCCACAGTTCTGCTGGGCTGGGCTGGCAAGAGTAGTGAGGGACACAGAACCCAAGGCTGGGGGCCACCTGGACTGGCACCCTCCTGCCAGTGTATTGGGCCTCCTCCCCAGTCAATACCTGAGCAGACAGGCATGGATGGCTTGACCACACACATGCACACAGGCAGACATGCACACATGTGAACACAGGCAGATGTGTGTGCACAGCCATCCATGCCTGCAGATACCAGCACAGGCGTTTATGCATGTACTCGCATAGGTATATACACACCCACACACCATGAAGAGATAGAACCAAGTGCCCACAAACAAGGCATCTGCTCATCTCCCCTTTAGTCTCACCCAGAAACTTTGGAGACTGAACTTTCTCAGCCTGGTTGGGGGTTGCTGACCAAGTGAGTGGTGTTACCCTATTCTTATGCTGAACTTGTTTTTTATTTTTATTTTATTTTTTTTTGAGCCACACCCAGTGACGCTCAGGGGTTACTCCTGACTATGTGCCCAGAAGTCGCTCCTGGCTTGGGGGACCATATGGGAACTGGGGGATCGAACCACGATCCATCCTAGGCTAGCGCAGGCAAGGCAGGCACCTTACCTCCAGCGCCACGGCCCAGCCCCCTTACGCTGAACTTCCAAGTGACAGTGGGAAGAGGAAGGGTCGAAGGGAGGAGATTCAGACATGGGGCACAGGACAAACCCAGCTCATCCCTGTGTTGGGACCTGAATTCTGAATAAGGAGGGACGCCATTTTGTAAAAGTCACATGGCAGGCTTCTTCAGGTTCTGAGCAAGGAGAAACACCATTTTGTAAGGACCACATGTTGTGAGCCTATTTCCATAGATCCTGCCTCAGTCTACCTGGCTGTACCAGGTAGCCTATCAGGGAAGGACAAGGGAGTAGTAGGTAGATACCCCTAGACAAGAGCCAAGTATTTTAAGAATCATCCCAAAGTTGGATCCTCCCTACATCCCTCCCCTATATAATCCTCATCATGATCTTGGGTAGGGCTCATCTCCTTCAGGGGATGGCCCCTGGCTGGCCAGGC